>CAMOHE010004012.1:0-32316 GCA_946598075.1 Artocarpus hirsutus
TTTTTTTTCAGGCTGGTAAAAAGTTTAAACTTTCTTATCGAAAAAACTTGTTACCTTTTTTTAAAAACTCTGCCATTAGTTTGAGTCTTTTTTAATTATATTGTCGTTTGTCATGTATCTTGCATTTTTCACCTTGCTGTCGTCTGTAAGAGATTTTGTCGTTTCTCTTTACTGCCTTTTTAAAGTAACTTCTTACTTTTTCTTTTCCAGGTTTTTTGTGTTAGCTAAAGTTTGTACTTTCTTGTGGAAAAATGGCGTAACCTTTTTGCTATTAAGTTTTTGTCTTTAACTAAATTTATCATTTACCATGTATGTTGTTGTTTTTGCTTCACTGTCGTCTGTAAAAGATGTGGGCGTTTGTCATCACTGTCGTTTTATGGTATGTAGCCATTTTTTCAGTTTAACTTTCATATCGAAAAAAGTTACCTTTTTCAAAATTTCTTGTCCTTTAGTTTGCCCTTTCTAGATTTGTTGTCGTTTATCATATATCTTGTCGTTAATCATATATTTTGTCGTTTTTGTTCATTGTCATTTGTAGAAGATTTTGTCGTTTCTTAGTTATCGTCGTTTTTAACTATATTGTTGATTTTATTTCAGGTATTTCACGTTGGTAAAAGTTTTAGGTGTGTTTGACAACGTTGTTCTAATGACACAATTAAAATTATTACAGTATTTAATTTTTATATACCACAGTAAAAATATAATATAATGTAAAACTCACATGATACATTAAGATCATTTCAATTATTAGTTCTAATTGTATTGTTAAATACATTCTTTTACTTTATTGAAAGAAGTTGTTGCCTTTTTTAAAAAGTCCTTGTCATTCAGTTTGTCTTTGTCTAAATTGTGGTTTTGCTTCATTGTCGTTTGCAAAATATATGGTCGTTTCTTTTACTTTAAGGGTGTTTGGTTAGTGGTGAGAACCTTTTTTTGGTAGCATACGAGAGATTTTTATTGTACAAAGCTCTCGTATGCTACCGAAAAATACATCTTCTTTAGAAATGCACATGGATTCTACAATTAGATTTATTTAAAGACTAATGGCCACTTCTGGGAATCGATAGGGCAAAAGCTAGTTGATTAGCGTCCAGTCTGTCATGCCCCACTGAGCCACGAGGAGGCCACACATTTGTCTTGGGCGTTTTTAAGGAACAAATTGGCCCAAGGAAGGTTCTGGAAGGATCCGGAGTGTTCTACAACGTTCCACAGCATTCTAGGAGGTTCTACACCAGTCTAGAAGTATCCTGAAGAACCCAGAATCTCCTGGAAGACTCAAGACTTCTCTGGAAGACTCTAGAACATTAGAGTACATTGTAGAATAATATAGAATTCTCTAGAACACTCCATACTTGTAATTATTTCCACACTTTGCTAGAATATTCTAGATAGTGCATAGCAACCGTAGGATCAAAGCGATCTTGACCATCCATTCATTAAGAGGGTGCCTATAAATAGGACCACCCCCTCATTTGTAAAAGCATCCAAGAAGAAATCCAAGTATCTAAGCTTGTAAAGTTCTCTTAGCTTAATACAAATTCCTTTCAGAGTTCTCATCTTTCTCTTGAGTTCTCTTTTGTTCTAAGCAATTGCGTGAGCAAGTCAGGCTGACTTAGCATCGGGAGCGTGCTAAGGCCGCACGAGTATCTTCGGAGGAAGTAAGCTCGTGACAAGTCGCTCTTGTAACAAGAACAAAGCATAAAGTGCAATAAGATAAATAAAAAAAAAAAAAAAAAATTGTAGTTCACCTCTAGGTCCGGGGGTTACAAGTATTGGGTTGATAAAGGTGATAAAGAATAGAAAAGAACGAGGATGGATTTTAGAGAGATAAAGTAGAGAGAGAATGAAAATATATAGAGTATAAAGTGTGAAAAGCCTCGGATCAATCCCATAATTACAGAGGCTCCTAATTGCTTGGTTTTGGAGCTGATTTTGAATTGATTAAAGAAATAACAACTTATTTGTTTTCGGTTGACTTTCCCATTGGCTTGTGCACTTATTTGGCTTGAGATTGCTTATTCTTCAAGATTGATGTGATTTTTGTCTATTTATAGATTTAGTTGATTTGTTCTTCACATAATTCGAGAATGATCTTTTCATTATTTATTCTATGTAATCCCTGCTAGTCTTCGGTCGATTATTCCATGTGTCTCTACTGGTCTTCAATCGATTATTAGCTGTAGTTGACTCATCATCTCCAATCGATCTGACCAGTCGATGCGCTTCGGTCAATTCTTTTGACACGAGTATAATGAGGATCATGGTACTATTTTTACCTCAATAGAAACGAAGAAGTGGTGGACTGTAAAGATGTGGTTGTAAAGCTTCAGAAGAAATACTAATACATGTCAAAAAAAAAAAAAAAAGAAGCATAATATAATGCGTTAGGGGAAGGGAAAGTCGTCGGCAGTGACAACTTGGAAATATAAATTTTGTGTCAGCATATTGATCTTATTTAAATATTGTAAAAAAGAATGTAGAAAGGAATCTTAAGTTGGAATCGTCATACTCGTAGGTATAAAAATGAGAGGATTTTGTAAACAAATGGTTTAAGTCATCACAAGCCTACAAATGTTACAGGGAGAGGAGAAAAAAAAAAAAAAAATCAGCAGCAGAAGATAGTTGCTAATATCCACTATTCTACACCCACTTGAGCAACATACGAGTCAAGTCTAACTTTAAAAAAAAAAATCTAAAACAATATGATATAACATTTTTTTCTTTTTTTTTTTTTTTTTGGAGTATATAACATGTAGTACTACACATAACAGTAAAATAATATTGTACATACACATAATATCATTGATCATTGATGAACATACTCGTATGGTTTTTGCCTTGATCAATGGTAAGAAAATGAATAAATTACATCAGTCATTACTAATGGCGCAACATATTACGAGAAAATTTGACTAGGGCATGTGCTCCTATTTACACTTTATGACTTCGTTATTGGTTGCAACTATGACAGCCTCAGAAGAGTTGGGGACTGATCCATCATTTATGAGCTTTTTGTTCATGGTTTTGAATGTGCAAGAATGATGAAACCGAGAACAGTGCTACACTACTGATCAAGATTAGTTTACTTTGTCACAAGATGAAGTTTGTTCATCAACCTTAGCACCATCAAACTAATGAGTTAAAAAAAAAAAAAATGCTACAGGGATGCCTATTCTTCAAAAGGTCAAAGTTGCAACAAAGTGCTTAATTAGAAATGTTCAAACCAACACATGATATCAATTATATTACATTATAATCAATCTATCAAACAGAGCAGCAAGCTCAGACAAGTCCATGAAGATCTGGTAAAGTTTGACTCGTTAAAAAACTGATAACCTCATACAAATTCCTGTTACATATAAGAGCACTTCAATATTATAAGAAAGGAAGGACCAAAAAAAAAAAAAAAAAAAAACTTTGGCCGCTTGCAAATGGAAGAAAAGGTTGATGTTAGTTTGGAATTTTCATGTTGGGCACTTTTTGAATTTTGGAAAATAGAGGTGCAAGACAAACAGAAAAATTAATAAAAGAAATGGAAATAAAAAAAAAAGAAAGCAAACAGTTTCTTCCACCTCTGTGAAGGAAGCACTAAAGTATTATAATACGGAGGAGAAAATGGAGAGAGACTAGAGAGCATGTTCATGCTTTGTCGGCCATGACATCCACGATGTGCAAAACTCTGTTTTCTCTTCCTTTTTCATAACCAATGATTCACACAAAGTGGGATTTTGCTAATCATTCCTTAGGGGACAAAATAATCACTTGGATTTTCATTTTTCTTCATCATGATCATTAGAAAAGGGAAAAAAGTTGGAGAAATGTTCATCGCACTCGACTTATATCTGAAGAACAGGACTCTATCTCCTGTACTATTCAAAGCACTAGTCTTTTTATCTTCAGTCCAAATCAATGACCAAGTTTCCCTAGTAAAAATATATCAGGCAAACCCAAAAAGTCTTTTATAGTTCTTGGTGGTTCACAGAAAGACACTAAAGTTGAAACTCGTTATTTGGTGTGTTCTTTCTCTTTTCTGTTATTGGTCATCTTCTGATATGAGGTACGTTAAACGTATCTCCTCATACTTGTAATTCTCTAAGTTGTGGGATTGTTTCGATACCTATTTGAATCTTCTGTACACATCTATTCCGTCACGTATGTATTGTATATATGCATGTGCGTATGTATAGCTCCCTTGAACTGTGAAGTTTTGTTTCTCAAGGGCATGAGGTGATGACTAAAATAGTTGATGCTGTGAAATCCATGACGAGTGTGAAGAAAACACCATATAATTTGTTGACTCTACTTCTTGTACTGGCTTCCCTTCTGGTTTAAGAATCCGCGGGGATTAATACTGAGGGTCAATATCTATTAGAAATAAAGAGAAGCCTTGTTGACGTGTTTAATCAGCTGGGAAATTGGGATTCCAGTGATTCCACGCCTTGTGGATGGAGAGGAGTGAATTGCAGCATTAATAGCTATTATTATTACTATGATCCAGTCGTAGTCTCGCTCAACTTGGTTCATGAATCTCTCTGGTTCTTTGTCACCGAGCATCGGCGGATTGGTTCACCTGACTCTTCTTAATGTTTCCAACAACGCATTGTCTAGGAACATTCCTAAAGAAATTGGAAGCTGTTCATCTCTAGAGGTTCTTCTCCTTAACAACAATAAATTTGAAGGTCAAATCCTTCAAGAAATTGGAAAACTTTCTTACTTGAGTGTCTTGAATCTGTGCAACAACATGCTACCCGGGCCTTTCCATGAAGAAATTGGGAATCTTTCTTATCTATCCCAGTTGATTGCCTACACAAATAACCTTAGTGGGCCATCGCCAAACTCATTTGGGAATCTTAAAAACTTAATGATTTTCAGGGCAGGTCAAAATAAGATAACTGGAAGCTTACCTTATGAGATTGGCGGATGTACTAGCTTGCAATATCTTGGTCTTGCTCAAAACCAGTTGAGTGGAGAATTACCAAGAGAGATGGGAATGCTCAAGAATTTGACGAATTTGATTCTTTGGGACAATCAGCTTTCTGGGGTCATTCCAAAGGAGCTTGGGAACTGCACAAACTTGGGGACTCTTGCTCTCTACCAGAACAACCTTGCGGGGGATATTCCCAAGGAATTTGGAAACCTTGCATTTCTAAAGAAGTTGTACCTTTACAGAAATGGGTTGAATGGGACAATGCCTAGAGAAATTGGAAACCTTTCACTAGCAAAGCAGATCGACCTTTCGGAGAACTTGTTGACCGGTGAGATACCGATGGAGTTGGGTAAAATCTCAGGATTGAGACTGCTTCATCTATTTGAGAACCAGTTTCAAGGCCTTATTCCAAGAGGGTTCACAAGCTTGTGAAACTTGACAAGGCTAGATCTCTCTATCAACTACCTCACAGGTCCAATTCCTGTTGGGTTTCAATACTTGACCCAATTGACTATGCTGCAGCTGTTTGGCAACTCCCTCAGGGGCATCATTCCTCGAGAGCTTGGGTTTTATAGCCCGCTTTGGGTGGTTGACTTGTCAGAAAACAGTTTAACAAGAGGAATTCCCTGCCATCTTTGCAGATATTCAAACCTGATTTTGCTGAACTTGGGCTCAAACAGGCTCACTGGAAGAATCCCACCTGAAATCACAAGCTGCAAATCCTTGGTGCAGCTTCGTCTAGTCGGAAACAATCTTACAGGGAATTTTCCATCCAACCTGTGCAAATTGGTGAATCTCTCGGCGGTTAAGTTGTACCAGAACAAGTTTAGTGGCTCCATTCCCTCAGAAATAGGCAACTGCAGAAGCTTGCAAAGGCTTCATCTTGCAAACAACCGTTTCAATTCTAAGTTGCCAAGGGAAATTGGAAAGCTTTCCCAGTTGGTGATCTTGAACGTCTCCTCGAACTCTCTTACTGGAAGGATACCACCCGAGATTTTCAATTGCAGTATGCTTCAGCGTCTAGATCTTAGCCACAACTATTTTAATGATAGCCTAGCAAGCGAGATAGGAACACTTTTGCATCTGGAGCTTCTCAGGCTTTCTGATAACGATCGTTCTGGTAATATACCGGTCTCACTAGGAAGTCTCTTGCGTTTGACAGAGTTACAGATGGGTGGCAACTCATTTTCAGGCAGCATACCAGCTCAGCTGGGCTCCCTTTTGAGCTTGCAGATAGCGCTGAATCTCAGTTACAACAATCTCTCCGGGGAGATTCCTCCAGAGTTCGGACGCCTAGTTCTACTGGAATATCTTCTGGTCAACAACAATCATTTGATTGGTGAAATTCCAGGCTCTTTTGCAAATCTGTCAAGCTTATTGGGCTGCAACTTTTCGTACAATGAGTTAACTGGGCCGTTACCCAACTTAATGCTCTTTCAGAATATGGCCATAAGCAGCTATGTTGGAAACCAGGGATTCTGTGGTGGCCCTCTTGGTGGCTGCAAAACACCTCCCTCCTCTTTCTCTTTTCCTTCAGATGTGACAAAGGAGCAAACTCGTTTAGGTAAGATTATTGCTATAGTTGCAGCATCCGTTGGAGGGGTTTCTTTCTTTCTAATCGGGGTCATCATCTATGTCATGAGCCATCCGGCTGAAACTGTTGCTCCATTGCAAGAAAATAAGCCATTGACTTCTCCGGTTTTGGATATCTACTTCTCCCCAAAGGAAGGATTCACTTTCCAAGACTTGGTAGAAGCCACCGATAATTTCGACGACAGATTTGTTATTGGGAAGGAAACAATGTGGATAACAGCTTCCGTGCTGAAATCCTAACCCTAGGAAAGATTCGGCATAGGAATATTGTGAAGCTATACGGATTCTGCTCTCACCAGGGTTCCAATCTTCTGCTTTATGAGTATATGTGAAGAGGCAGCCTAGGAGAATTGCTCTATGGAGTTTCTTGTAGTCTTGATTGGCGAACAAGGTTCTTGATTGCTCTCGGTGCCACCCAGGGCCTTGCTTACTTGCATCATGACTGCAAGCCTCAGATTTTTCACCATGATATAAAGTCCGACAACATCCTCCTTAATGATAAATTTGAAGCCCATGTTGGGGATTTTGGGCTGGCAAAGGTGATTGACACGCCACAATCCAAGTCCATGTCTGCGGTTGCAGGTTCATACGGCTATATTTGTCCTGGTAAGCTCTCTTTATATCCCTTTATGTTTTTTAACTTACTTACATTGATCCTTATTCTTCCGAGTTACATTTGCATTGTAGATGGTTTACTAGCTTATACTATTTGTAACTAACTCGTGTGAAATCTTCAATGCCCAGAATATGCATATACTATGAAGGTTACGGAAAAGTGTGACATCTACAGCTATGGAGTTGTCCTTTTGGAGCTACTAACAGGAAAAACACCAGTACAAACACTAGACCAAGGTGGTGATCTTGTGACATGGGTGAGAAACTATGTCCATAAACACAACTTGTCACCGGGAATTATCGATGCTCGAGCAAATCTAGAGGAAGAGAATACCGTCTCTCACATGCTCACCGTCCTTAAAGTCACCCTGCTCTGCACGAGCACGTCTCCCTTAGAGCGTCCGACAATGAGGGAAGTCATTCATATGCTTATTGAGTCCAATGAAAGGGAAGGACATCTTGATTTGTCCTCGGATCATGATCCTAACTGAAATGGACGAACCCGTTTTGATTGCATATATTTGTACTGATTTTTGTCCACCCCGTATGAGCTTTTAATGGTTCATTCCTCCTTGTACGATATTATAAATGTTTTGTTTTCCGTTCTAAGATAAGGTTTACGGTGTAAATTGGTATGTTTCAGCTCATACATGAACAACAGATCTTATAACTGGAATAGCTCAAATAGTCTCAACTTGTATTATTTAACCAGAAGTGAAGTTTCTTAAGTATAAGAATCTGCATTGTAAATCCTTGCATTATATTTGCAATAAAAGCTTTCTTCCTTGTTTTACTAGTCTATATGTTAATGCCAAAGTTCTTTCAAATTCTTCTAGCAACAACATTCAACAACTTCTTTCGTCAGCCACTGAAAAGTTTTTAGGTTTACAACAATCAACACTCAACAGCTGGTGTATCTCAAAATACTTGGATTGCGGATTTCAAATGCAAAATTTATACTACATGGTATGTGTCTAAAAGTGGAATTGAAATATAGAAATTACTTAAAACTATGCTCAAAATAATAAAATTATGTAGTAATTATTTTAATTGATTTTCATGATTTATGCAACAAATTTTGTAGTAATTATTACAAGAATGGTTAGTTTACTAATTTATCCCAAAAGCTTGAGTTGTTAGGAGAGGGAAAAAAGAGTATTATATTGCTATTGCAAGGTGTTTAAAGGACCTGCTACTCTGATATCATATTAGTTGAATTTTAAGAGAGGATGTGGACCAATAGTAATACCTACTTTTTTCACACTAATTTTAAATTTTTTATTTATGAAATATTTTATAATTTTTACTACATATCGATATAACTTGTAAACTTATGCTATTCTAACCCATTACTTTATTACAAAAAAAACCATTATTTTAAAATCACAAATATCATTTTCTTATTTTCAAAAGGACAAAAATCTGTAGTAATTATTTTAATTGATTTTTACAATTTATGCAACAAATTATCAACTATTAAAAGAATTTTAATTTTTGTTATTAGTAAAATATTTTAAAATTTTTACTATATTTTAACATGACACTTAAAATTATGCTATTTCTAGCTTATTATTTATAAAATCACAAAATATCATTTTAATATTTTTAAAATTGCAAAACAACTTTCAAAAATGGAAAAAAAAAAAAAACAAAACACACCCCTTTTTCTTAAAAAAAACTCACAATTTTAAAATCATAAATTAGTGTATATCTATTTTTTGAAGTGACAAATTTAATATTTTTAAAACAAAATAACTTTTAATTAAAAAATCTCTTTCATCCCTAACTCTAATACTCATAAAATTATGACTCTAGTCTAATATATAATATATTTTTTAAAATAAATTTTACTATTTTATTGAACACAGGGTTATTAACCTTGTTTAGTATTGTTCTTTAATTAGAGAAATAAAAAAACACATTTTTTGAAAAAAATATATTTTAAACGAAAGCGGTCCCACTGCCAAATTCCAAAGTCCAAGCACAGGACAACATCACCAGTGAAAGCGATTCAAACAAAGCGGCGAAGTCAGACACGACAACTAGGTGATCTCAAATCCAAATCTCATAAAAGATTACGTGTCAGTCGCTAACAAAAGGAATTTACGACCTAACGGCAAGCTCTATCTTTTGGCTTTATTCGGCTGCCGATCAACGGTCCAGATCACTCCTCTGTCCCAAACACCGAACCTACCCCACTTTCCACCTTATTTAAACGCCTTCCCTCCACGGACGTTCGGAGACATAGAGAGATAAAGAAGAGAGAGAGACAATCCCAAAAGCAAACCAAGGCGAAACCCCAAGCAACCATTTTTGATTGCTCGGGAACACCCACCCCCAGAACCCAAAAAAAAAAAAAAAAAAAAAAGAAAGCTAGGGTTTGGTTTGGAGTTTGACGGTTTTGGTCGGAATCTGAAGGCGGAGAAGAGATGGCGGTGATCTCTGTCCATGGCGAGGTTCGCCATCACCAGCCGCAAGCGGCGGCGGCGGCGGGATCTTCTCGGTCTCTCTTCGCGGCGGATCGCGACGAGGCGTCTTCGCACGGTCTGGTGAGCTTCAAGGGTTCCGATTCCATAGAAGGTTCGTTCCGTTTCCGAGATATTAGAATATCGATTTCGAAAGCTTTTAACTTGTGAAAAAAAGTGGAATTTTGGAATTGAAGGAAAAAAAAGGGTTTATCTTTCCCTTCAAATTCTCTGAGATAAGGAAATTTGGTTTTTTGTGGGTAAATTTTGAATTTTGGCCATTGAGTGGGGAAATTTATGCCTCTAATTGCGATTATTTATAGATTTTGTTTTTGATGATGTAGTGGATGAGGACACGCATTTGGCCCTAGCTCATCATATGTACAGGGCTGGAAACTACAAGGAGGCGCTGGAGCATAGCACGACAATTTATGGGAGGAACCCTAATCGGACTGATAATTTACTTCTTTTAGGTGCTATTTATTATCAGGTTGTTTTCTAGTCCAAATCTTTGAGATGTTGAGTTTCTCTGTGCTGTTCTGTTATTAAAGTAATTGCACGGTACAAACTATAAACTATTGTGGACGTAGTAATGGTTGAAAAGACAATGCATAGGGGGATTTTAGCTGAAAGTGTCCGGAAGGTCTGATAGTTGGTCTTTTTTGTATTTTTCAGCTGCATGATTTTGATATGTGTATTGCCAAGAATGAAGAAGCCCTTCGAGTGGAGCCACATTTGGCTGAGTGCTATGGTAACATGGCTAATGCGTGGAAGGTATATCAAGTATTATTACCATGATGTGCTGCTAGTGTGATTTTTGTTGGTCACCTATTCTGGTATTTGATAAACGTTTTCTGTTATTGATCAATTGGGCATTTCCTGAATGCAGGAAAAGGGCAATATTGACCTTGCAATTCGCTACTATTTGGTGGCTATTGAGGTTTGTGTACACTTATAAATCCATGTTCTTGATTTTGTCGGTTTCTTCAAGGTTAATGCATTCTGTTTTTATGTTCTTTTGCTGTCTTATCCTAAAACTTCCGTGTCCTTGCACCGATTACCTCTGAGTTGTTGATTGCTCTCTGTTTTCACTTGACTGCAGCTTCGACCCAATTTCTCTGACGCGTGGTCGAACCTAGGCAGTGCATACATGCGAAAAGGAAGACTTAATGAAGCATCACAGTGTTGTCGTCAGGCGCTTGCACTTAATCCTGCTCTTGTAGGATTTCTTTCTTTTATTTATTTCCTCTGTTTAGGTTTCTCATCTTGTAGTGCTCCATTTGCTACTGCCTCATTCATCTGCATCAATCTAGATTTAGCACGTTGTGAAGCTTTGATTGCTGTATTTCGGTGAATTGATGTTGTTAATATACGTTTTTCAATTTGCAAATAGGTTGATGCCCATAGCAACCTTGGAAATCTAATGAAAGCGCAAGGGTTGGTGCAAGAAGTAAGTTCCTCCAAATGAAATATAGTATAATAATATATCATTTAACTTGTGCGTCTCTGTAAACCTAGCACACAGCTGGGTATTCAAATTTCTGATATAGGGTGACGTGCTATTACTTTGTGCTTGTCATCATATGTAACAACTATATGATCAAGTTACCGGTACTTCTTATCGGTGATGGAAGTGATTATATCAGTAATTTGCATGCAGTTTGAGTTGATGGCCCAAACTATTTTTGCCTGCCCTGCATAATTGTGGGCTTGTTGAGGCCTGGAAGGACCCTTCCATATTTAAATTTTCATAATGCTTCTTCAATAGAGTTACTGATGGAAGTAATTCATGTGTGATGTGTGGAACTGTGCTTAAATTCACAGTTCGATACAGATACCAAGTTGTTATCTACAAGCCAGGGCTCAGATGATGGTTGCTCTTGTTGTAACTTCCACTTCCAAGACTGCAAATTGTCAAGAATCTAACATTTTATGCAGGCATACAGTTGTTACCTCGAGGCTCTTCGTATTCAACCAACATTTGCTATTGGATGGTCAAATCTTGCTGGTCTTTTTATGGAGTCTGGGGATCTTAATAGAGCCCTTCAATATTATAAGGTCTGCTTGTTAGTGTTCATCAATCTCTAATTATTAGTATTTTAATTTTCTTTTGGTTGGCTTTTTTGTATCTCTAATGTCTTGAGTGTTCTGTAAATATAAATGAAAAGTCCCGAGCTCTTTCTGCCAAGTGTTATGATTTATCAAGTTCCACGGGCAGAGCTATATTGGACTTTGAGCGTTATTTTTATTTTTTAACTATCTATGTCATGCAACTCTCTTGTTCCAGCTGTTTCTCTAGAGGTGTTGATGACAGCTTTTCATCCCCCCCCCTCCCTTTTTTTTAAATGGATTCCAGGAGGCTGTAAAGCTCAAACCTTCATTTCCAGATGCTTATTTGAACCTTGGGAATGTTTATAAGGTAAGTGTTATGCCTTGTGCCACTAAGGTTGGGTAGCTGCAAGTGCGTGGACTGGTATTGGAGAAAAAACACGATGTTTGTTTTGCCTTGTCCAGGCTTTAGGAATGCCTCAAGAGGCAATTGTGTGTTATCAGCGTGCTCTGGAGACGAGACCAAACTATGCGATGGCTTATGGTGAGTGTTATTCTATGATGTGACTTCAAATGAAATATTTCAGTCACGTGTTCCATCTTTCAACTTTTACATGGTTTATTTTTTTATTTTTTTTATGATCTCTACATTCTCATGTTTTAGTGAGTCATGACCATTCATCCGTTTCTTTGTCTACTTGTTCAACCATAATATGCAGGTAATTTAGCAAGTACATATTATGATCAAGGCCAAATGGACTTGGCAATCCTTCATTACAAGCAAGCTGTTTCTTCTGATCCAAGATTTTTGGAGGCTTACAATAATCTGGTTGGTTCTCTTCTCTTTGATGCCAGCATATTATTAGAAGATATAGAATTTGTTTTTGATTCAATTTCTTTTATCACCATAGGGTAATGCTTTGAAAGACATTGGCAGAGTAGAGGAAGCGATCCAATGCTACAATGTATGTTCATTTTTAATCTCCCTTTGATGCTTTCTTTGTGAAGTGTTTCAATGTTTAGTTCTATATGTCTGCCCATGTTACTCAAAGTTTATTTTTGGATGTCGGAAGCAATGCCTTGCATTACAACCAAACCATCCACAAGCACTTACAAACCTCGGGAACATATATATGGAATGGTATGTTGTCTTGAAGTAATTGTCATATAGTTGATTTTGAGACAATTCCTGATGATTCTGAGTGTATTTTTACAAGAAACAATATTGTATGAGCAGGAACATGGTGGCTACTGCAGCTTCATATTATAAGGCTACGTTGAGCGTGACAACTGGATTGTCTGCCCCTTTTAATAATCTCGCAATAATTTATAAGCAACAGGTATCGACAGTCATCATGGTCGCTATTTTACTCATTTTGTTTAGTCAAGTTGTTAGAAGTATGGCAAAAAAGAGCCGTGCCTAAAAGAGGAAAAACAAATATTTCATTCTTCTCATTCTTTTTCTCTGAAAGGGAAAACACTTGTATAGCATGAAGATGATTAATATTACAAGTTCAATTTTTCGATGTTGTAGTTCAAAAATTTTCTGATTTCCTCTCTCATCACCATTTTAATTTGTTGTGTGCATGTTTTCATTATAGGGAAGTTATGCAGATGCAATATCTTGCTACAATGAGGTTCTTCGAATTGATCCTCTGGCAGCTGATGGGCTTGTTAATAGGGGCAACACGTACAAGGAGATTGGTAGAGTGAGTGAAGCAATTCAGGACTACATACATGCAATTGCTATCAGGCCAAAAATGGCTGAAGCTCATGCTAACCTGGCTTCAGCTTATAAAGACAGGTATTTATTTTGTTTTCACCGTGTCTGTGACTTCGGTTTTGTTTTTCCTTGTGCGTTGGGTTAATCCCTTTGAGAAGCTCTTTTACGTATCCAGAAGTCATGGGTGGGTGGAAGAAAATGAGATTATGGTGCCAACTAGGGAACCTTGTGGTGTTTTGCAACATTGGATTGGCAGGACTTCATTTTGGTTGATATAATTGATAATTTATTGCCCATGGAGGGAAAATTAAGAATGAATAACAGGCTTTTGTAAACTCTTTTTTTTTTTTTCCTTCATTAGTAGTATTGTTTTGTTGTTTCAGCTCTTCTGGGGTAAAAAAAAAAAAAATCATATTTTACCTTACTAAAAATCTGAGTACCCAATGAATTTTGCTGGATAATCTTTTAAGATTGGATAAAGATATTGAAGAAAAAAAAATATTGCCTTACTGAGAATGAGAAAAACAATTTTATTGTGCGCAATAAGAACCTCTAAGAGTTGTATATGTTGTAGTGGACATGTGGAAGCAGCTGTAAAGAGCTATAAACAGGCATTGCTTCTTCGACCTGATTTTCCTGAGGCAACTTGTAACCTATTACATACACTACAGGTACATCTAAATCTCGGTACTTTTTAATATCGTTGTCTGTATGTGTAGGGGAAACAGTTCAGGGAGCTTTAGCCTGTTGCAAAGGAATTGATCTGTTAATTTGTTTTTGTTAATATATATATATATATATATATATATATATATATATATAGCTGTGTTTGAGTTTTCATTCTAATCTACTGTTTGAGTTGAGGCATATAAAAACTTCTGTTCACTCAGGAATTAATTCTTCTAACTAATCTAGGTAATGATAGCCTTTTTTCGTTTGTGAATTAAACTAGTAAATGGCGAAACTTTTATTTTGATCTTTTTCATGCTGACCATTTTCTTTGACTCACTCAAACATATTATTTGGGGTCTTTTTTTTCCACTATCTATTTGTTGGTTAGCGTATTGTCCTTGATATCCACGCCGAGGTGGTTGCTCAATGGATTTGCACACTGAAAAGTATTCATACATGAAATATATAATACACAGTTTTTTCCAGCCCCACATGCTGACAAGAATGACATGATGTTGAACTATTTAGCGTTTAGTTCTAATGCCCAATTAAGCTCTTCTGCATGGTTTTGTGTGTACGTGTTTGAAGCGAAACTAAAATTTTTGGCAATAACTATGCAATTTAATTCGTGTACTACAGTGCCTATGCAGTTGGGAGGATCGTGATAAAATGTTCACTGAAGTTGAGGCGATTATTAAGAGACAGATTAATGTCAGAATCAATTCCTGTCCATACTTTCTTTTGCTCATTATTAATTACGTCAACTTCTTATAGTTAATGCAATTTTCTTCCATCAGATGTCCCTTCTCCCTAGCGTGCAGCCTTTCCATGCCATAGCATATCCTATTGACCCAATGCTTGCACTTGAGGTTAGGTAAGAATCGTAAGATACTCTCTTATACCGTACACAGGAATTTTACGTTGTTGTCAATATTTATGTGTGCTTTTCTCCTGCAGCCGTAAATATGCTGCACAGTGCTCCATAATTGCTTCCCGTTTTGCGCTTGCTGCCTTCAACCATCCTGCCCCAATTCCTGTAAAGCATGATGGCGGAAATAAGAGACTCAGGGTTGGGTATGTTTCTGCAGCCCTATATTAATTATTATCGATATTATGTAGTCTCTGATGTGTCTTAATCCAATCTGCTTCTCTATCGGAGCTGCAGATATGTCAGCAGTGACTTCGGTAATCATCCCTTGTCACACTTGATGGGGTCTGTTTTTGGCATGCATAACCAAGAACATGTTGAGGTTGTAATCTATTACCGTTTCTTCTGCTTGATTATAATCAATCAGGCATTTTCCTTCTTTTTTCCACTTGTTCCCGTAGCAACTTACTTTTCTTTGTAGGTGTTTTGTTATGCCTTGAGTCCAAATGATGGAACCGAATGGAGACAGCGTATCCAGTCTGAAGCTGAGCACTTTGTTGATGTTTCTTCCTTGTCGTCAGATATGATTGCTAAAATGATTAACAAGGATAAGATACAGATCTTAGTGAACCTTAATGGTTATACAAAGGTATTTTTCTCAATGATTGACCCATGATTATTCTTTTCTGAGGTTTCATAGTTGCGAAACTACCAGCGTTCAGTAAATAACAATGTACTGTTATACGATGCTGTTTTTGCAGTTAGTTTCTTCATTATTATTGTTGAGTATTAGAAGAACAAGTCCAATTGTTATGCTTTGTTTAAACTCTGCTTCTAATGATAATTTTAAAACCTGTAATGTTGTGGCCATTTAACCATGCAGGGAGCAAGAAATGAAATATTTGCCATGCAGCCTGCGCCTATTCAGGTTTCATATATGGGGTTTCCAGGAACCACAGGCGCTGATTACATCCACTACTTAGTAACTGATGAGGTCAGAAGCCTATGCGTATTTATCTTGCTTGCTCTGTCCTTTATAAGTTCTGTTATTAAGATTGCCTTTCATTGCTTTCAGTTCGTTTCTCCGCTGCGCTTCTCGCATATTTATTCAGAAAAGCTTGTACATATGCCCCATTGCTATTTTGTGAATGATTATAAGCAGGTCAGTTTTTTTAGCATCGCAGTGTTTGAGGGATTATTATTATTTTTTTATTTTTTTTAGTTTTGTTTTGGTTTTCAGTGTTTTGATTTAAATAGTTGTATTCTACCTGAATAACTCTCTTTATTCGGTGTACAGAAAAATCAGGATGTGTTGGATCCAAACTGCTGGCATAAGCGAACTGATTATGGTCTGCCCGAGGATAAATTTATTTTTGCATGCTTCAATCAGCTGTATAAGATGGACCCTGAAATATTTAACACTTGGTAATTTGAGGGCAACACTTGTTTTCATGTTTTTAAGACAGTTATTCCAGAATTTGGCATCTCATTTTTCAAAGTTTTTACAGGTGCAATATTCTTAAACGTGTACCCAATAGTGCACTATGGCTCCTCAGATTCCCAGCCGCGGGCGAAATGAGACTTCGTGCATGTATGTTGGTTGTTTATCATCATGGATACGTACATCTTGACACCTATGATACCTTTTTCTTTTGTGGTCTTATTAATTGTTGGACTCAACTCTATACAGATGCTGCTTCTCAAGGAGTGCGGCCAGACCAGATTATTTTCACGGATGTGGCTATGAAAAATGAACATATAAGGCGAAGTGCTTTGGCAGATTTATTCCTTGACACGTAAGATCTCTATCACGTTTTCTGCTTGAGAGATATTTAAAATTAAAGTGCTTAACATATCTTTGATATAGCTTTATCTAGTTACTCTTGGCCTTTGGCTTTATTGATCGTTGATTTTTTGTCTTTTAGGCCTTTGTGCAATGCACACACAACAGGCACAGATATCCTATGGGCAGGTTTACCAATGGTGACCCTACCCCTTGAGAAAATGGCTACTAGAGTTGCTGGATCACTTTGTCTCGCTACAGGACTAGGGGAGGAGATGATTGTTAGCAGGTAGGCATCTTAAATAACACTACGAAGCACATTGATTGGATGAAGCATCTTCCTTATTTCAGTGCATGCTTATTGCTGATGGTTGCAGCATACTAGCCAAAGGATTATTATTATTATCATTATTATTATTAATTAGTTAATTAATTAATTTATTTTTGTGTTGGTGAGAGCTTGAAGAATCTGAACGGTAAATAATAACCCAAAAAGAAAAAAAAAACAAAACTATGATTCTGGGTCTTGATTGCGCGTAAAATCTCGAAGATTTTCAAAACATTATGTTCATCAGAGTTTGAATGGTTTCTCACGCACTATCCGTTAAATTGAGTTTGGCTTTTGTTACTGTTGTCATGACAGCTTCCATATATCATTCTATTCATCATCCGTCTTTCTTGAAGTTTTGCTGCGAGTTTATATATATATATATATATATATATATATATATATATATTATATCCATGATTTTTATTTATTTTGTATTCCGGCCTTTCTGAGATGCAGTATGAAGGGGTACGAGGAAAAGGCAGTATCTTTAGCACTGAATCGCCCAAAGCTGCAAGCTCTTACCAACAAACTCAAGGCTGCTCGGTTGAATTGTCCTCTCTTTGATACTGAACGCTGGGTTCGTTTTTTATTTATTAGATTTTAAGTTTGTAATTGCTTTGCATAGGCAAGAGAGAGATGCTTAAAACCTTTGCTACTGTTGCAGGTTAGGAATTTGGAAAGAGCTTATTTCAAAATGTGGAATCTGCACTGCTCAGGCCAGCGCCCCCAGCATTTTAAAGTCGCCGAGAACGATTTGGAGTTCCCTCATGATAGATGAAATGGCTATAAGGTTAGGAGACGGGATTGTGGATAAAATCGCGAGGAAATACATAGAAATTCATGCTTAAAGATCCAGAATGTTATCAAAATAGATAATACAGTACACATTGGCGAGATGTTTCCCGTACAAGAGCAAAATCATTTCTAAAGACAGTATTTTTTTTCTCCCCAATCCTGTGGCAAATTTTGTGGCTTTTTTTTTTTTTTTGGGTGTGTACCTCTTTGATGGAGGCCTTAATATGTCGCGAGCTTGGACCAGATTGCTTTTATGAGATCGTGGCCTTGTGCACAAGCCATTAAAATGACACTCGGGGCTTGAAACTGCAACATCTTTAAGATTTCCTCTGTTCCATGATTCCTATGTTTCTCAGCTTTACGTTTCCATTGTGAAAAGAGGGTTCCCGATTACTCCAATTGAGCCTCTCTCCGAGTGTCTCGCAGCAAATGTTCCAACATTAGCTAGAGATGTTCCTCGGACCTCAACTCTTAAGGAACGGACTTAGAAGAGCAGCCACTGCAGCATCACATAGTTTATGCCGGGAGATTGGTATCGTCTAGCAAGCCACAGATTAGGTGATGCTTGCAGAGACAAAAAATAATGGAGGATCCAATCATCGGGGCACTTGCAACTCATACGTGAGATTTGAATGTGCAACTTCATATTACTTCGCCTGCCTTTTCTTTTGCCAATACATACTCTCTGAAAAACTGAATTCCAGTCTCTCTAGTGCTAAGGTACATCTTTTCTGCTTTCGTAGAGCAACTTAAAAGCTTACCCTGCCGTAATTATTTTTCTGATCAATGTCATGGAGTACGAGTTGATATGCTTAGGAAATCCGAATTCCACTCTGTTTCTTCAACATCACTAACTTGTCGATGGAAAATAACACATTCTCCTGTAGTTCTTTTTCCTTTCCGCAACCCAAAGAAGCTAATATAGAAAAAAAAAATTGAAACTTTAGGTTGGTAAAAGAGATGTAAAGCACAAAGACTTCCCCGCCTTTGCCCGTTCATGAATGCTCTTGAAGCCATGATTGATTCATCCTCAAAACAGCTCAAAGAAAGAAAGTCGACTAATTCACTTGAAAATCATCCACAACGTATCACATGCCACGGACAGAAATTTCCAATTGCTCTATCCTCCTAGCCAAATCATGCTTCCCACAGTTCTTCAATCCATCAGTGACCAGATCAAAGCACCGAGAAATCGGCGTCAACCCCATCTCTGTCATCTCCACCAAGTAATTTGCGGCATCAATGAACCTGCCTCCGCGCCCGCACATCGTGATCAACATGGTGTACACAGGCCGGTTAGGCGGATGCCCCTTAACCTTCATCTCACCAAAGAAACAAAGCGCATCATCAAACTGTCCCTTCCTACACATACCCTTGATTATAGGTGCGTACAAGCTCGGGAACGGTTTGTGCCCATCTTCCATGGCGCTATGCAGAAGCCTAAACGCCTCGTCAATCCGACCCGCCTTTGAAGCTGCAGGGATCAACACCTTGTACGTGTTCATATTGGGACAGAGCCCGATCCCACACACTTGATGGTAAAGATCAACGCAGAACTCAACTTCCCCTGATTTACAGATCACTTCAATCAGAGAATTGAAGGTGGAAACGTCAGGCAAGAAGCCTTCTTTCACCATTTTCCGCACCATCTCTTTTGCCGACTCAATGTAGCCGGCGTTCAGCAGCCCTTCGATCAGGAGATCGCGGCCCCGCACCGGCGGGTTGAACCCTTTCTCGCTCATCTCCGCCAAGAAATTCTGCGCCTCCCTCATCTTCCCCGCGGAGCACCACGCATTCACAAGGATCGAATACGTCCTCTTATCAGGAACAACCTCTTTCCTTATCATCCTCCTCACCAAAGCGTAAGCGCCATGGAAAAGCTTCACTTCGCATAGAGCAAATAGAAGCGAGTTATACACTTCCACTGTTTGCGAACACTGGAAAATCTTCGGAGCTCGATTGAAGACCTCCACAGCCTGATCGACCAAACCTGAGACAGAAAGAAACGTTAGAGCGAAAATTTGAGACAAAGATTAAATTTTTGATTACCTTGTTTGCCGTACTCTTCGATGATGAAGCAGAGAGTTTCGGAAGAGACGATAAGGTTGTGATTAGTCTTCATCTGTTGCAGGATCTTCCACATGGATTCGTACTTCTTGGTGCGGGCTAGGGTTTTGGCGAGCTCTTCGAGCTCGACGGAGGTGGGACGGTAAGAAGGATGGGTAGAGCGGGCCCAGTTGAAGAATCGAAGAGACTCCGGGCCGAACTTGTGGCAGGCGCGAAGGACGCGGAAGACAAGGTCGGAGTCGATGGCGGCGATGCGGAGCTTGTTGAGGGTTCGCTCCATGTAGAAGTCGCGCTGCACGATGTTCGAGACTTGGTGGACGGCTGCGAAGTAGTCGTCCTTGGAGGAGGAGGGTCTGGTGCTGCTCTGATGGTGGCCGCCATTAATGGTGGCGGCGGGTAAGCTCTGGAGGCGGCGGAGGTTTTGTGGCTTGTTTGTGTTTGTATTTATGCCTCTGAGAAAGAGGGATAGGAGGCCTGTCGAGGAGTGAAGCATTATTTCTTGTTGTTTAATCGAGTATTAGTTGGGTGTATTTATTCCTCTGTTTTTTTTGGCGGGACATATGCGGTAAAGTAGGGTTCTTTCTGGTCCTTGAATCTGGTTACAAAAACAGATCTAACAGACAGCTAAAGGACAGAATCTTATTTGTAAATTATTTATTCGGTTTCTACTAAAAAAAATTATCTTATTCTTATTTTATGCGAATTTTTTAACATTGGACCAAGTCCTAATTTTCTTTCAGGACAACAAGGAAAATAGACCAGATTGTTTGAGAAATAAAAATTAGGAGGCTAAAATTTAATAGGTCATTTGATTTTAATTCACTTGTACCAGAAAATGACTAAAATGCTCTAAATTAAAAAAACCCTTGCAATCAAAATACCCCAAAATTCCCCGTCTCTTTCCCCCTCTTTCTTTCTCTCTCCTCCGCTTCACTTTTCTTTCACTCACTCTCTCTCACGAAAACAAACAATCAAAAATCACTGCCAGCCATGGCTTCCAGTCTTAGTGCTCGGTGGTGAGCTACCAGTGGGTTCATCACATAAAGTCCAAGAAGTCCCTCCCATGATGTTGAAACATTGTTCGAAGCGGCAATTTCGAAGATAAATTAGTGAAAATCTGAACTTAAAATCTGAGAAATAAGTGTAAATCTGAGTGCAAATAATTCAAAGCTTAGATTATAAAGCATTCTTTGTTCCTGAATATTTTTAGTTGATTCTTGTCATTTTCAAAATGCTGTAAATGAAGATTTTGGTTGTAAATTTATTAAATTTTCAGTCTCACAGAGGATCGCCATTTGTTATCTTCCTCCTCAGTGGTCGACAATGGCGATTCGCAACGAAGTAAGGCTCGCGAGGGCGCCGGTTTTGGAAACGATCTTGGCGGCGGCATCCGGGAGGGGGCAGACGAGAGAGAGAGTAGAAGATGGAGAAGAGGGCAGAGTTATGAGAAAAATAAAGGGTAAAAATATAAAATCAACCCTTAATTGGCCTATTATTTAAGCATGTTTATAAATATGCTATTAATTTTTAAATGTTTATAATTTTGGTCTATTTGTTAGAATTTTCCTTTTCTTTTTCGGACATTTGGTCATGTCATAAGTGTTTTAAACTAAAAAACATAAAAATATGATGTCACATGGCTAGCATCTATATCATCAGAATAATATTCAGGAATAAAATGTATTTTTAATGAAATTTGATTAACGTGTACAACTTAAAAACATTAACCAACGACGTTTATTTAATTATGCGTCTGTTACATAAAAACATAGTGTTATGAAAATAATTCGATAAAAATAAAGAACAAAAACACAAAGGAATTTTTGTGGAAACTCAAGACGGAAAAAATTTATGGACTGGGGAGAAGAAAATCACTAACCTTGTGAAGATTATAAGATGGAGACGATTAGGGGGCTAAAATTTGATAATAATGAAACCTTAATGCAATATATATATATATAAATAAAACCTTATGGGCTTAAAAAACATAAACTAAATAGCCTAAAAATACAAAGGTCCGTACTATCATTGATCTCATGAAAAAAATCCCATATTTTTTTCACCACAATTGTCGCATCATAAACTTTTTGAGTCAAGCCAAACTGAATTTAGGTTACCTTACATTTTTCTTATCTCGTGCAAGACAGTAATTCGAATGCATTGGATACCTTGCATGAGACGAGGACCCTACACAGCGCATGTATTTAACTTAGAAAGCTATACAAGTAATAAGTCCATTTTAGTATTCTAAACAATTTGAGGCTAGTCTTTTTCGCATTTTATCATCACTTACGATATTGTTAAAGATAGAGATATATTGTAAATATATATAGAGAGAGAGAGATCGAGTTCAACCATATAGCCAAATTTTCATGAAAGATTAAGTTTGATGAGAGAGAGGTACACTCGTGACCTTATTATTTTGTTACGACTATTAGTTATAACAACAGGAAACACATGAGCAAGAATATTTATTGGAACTAGCGTGTAGGCTGCAAGTTCACGGTTGTTTCCTTGTCTTTGTCTAATTGGCGTCAACCCAGACCATATTCTGAAGTTGTTCGACCACTTTCTGGTCAAGTTGGAAAGCCCTGGCCAGGACTTCAGGGTTGATGGCAGGATTAGACATGAACACGGCATTTGTGATCGTTATGACTCCTGGATTTTGGCTGCCGAGGCCAGCAAAGGCAACCTCTGGGGTATGTCCTGGATTGAACTGGAGGTGAATCATGCCAATTGGGAACACAAACACATCTCCCTTGTTTAGAACCTTTGTGAAGAGGCGGTTCCAATCTTGGTTTGACGACATAAAACCAATGTATAGTATCCCCTCCACAATGACAAGGATTTTGAAGGCACGAGGGTGAGTGTGAGGCGGGTTTTGGCCATATGGTGCATAGTCTATGCACACCAATGATCCTCCAAGAGTGTTGAGTCCAGGAATTCTGTCCACATTCACAGTTGTCGCATTGAATCCAGGTTGATTATCAGTGTTTCCAGGAATGTTGAGCCCCGAAGTGAAGAAATCGTTTGCATTGACAAGCTTTGGGTTCTTGCAGAATTTCCTATTCACAAACACTGCTTGAAATAAACATTTGTTAGCTAGTCAGTTTGTATCAAATAACGATCAAAAGATGAGATATATGTCATTATTTTAAATGATAAAATTTTGAAAAAGTTGGCAGGGAGAGAAATGAGGTATGACTACGTGCAGGCTTTTTTGGGCTCATCTACTGCCACACAGAAGTCCTGAAGAGGACCAGGGTCATAGGCAGAGGCAATGGAAGTTGCCAAAGCCAAGACGGCGACTGCAAGAAGGAAATGAGCACCCTGCATTCTGGATGAACTTGCTCTTAATTAATCTATTAATCTGTGTTGTGGTAAATTAGTTAGTATTGACATGGGTAGAGAAACTTATGGATACGCATTCTATTTATATAGGTAGTAGTAGTTTTGCTGAACTTGGTGTGATCCGTTCTTCCCAAAGAAGCATATAGAAAATGACTTCAGTGGCTGTCTGTTTTATATTTGAAGAAAGAACTATTTTTCAACTGCTACATATTAATATACTTATTTAGGATGCTCCTGATCTCCTTTGCTTCCATCAATAAGCAATTGACAAAGAAGTAGTTTTTTTAATGTCACCATAAATAGTACCCTTGTTTTCTTTCCATTGTCTGATTTTGTAACAAAGAAGTTCCATTTTAGATTATTTCGCGTTTGGAAACTGAGTACTGTTTTGCCCTTGATCAATTCAATTAACTAGCAAATCAATCATTGGCCAATGAAAATAATTAGCATTTAATCTACACAGTTCAATTGGAGCTCATTCTGCAAGTTCACCTAATAAGTTGGTTTGCACGCAAGTACATCGCCTTTAATTGTGTTTTTTTACCAACACTCCTTTGATTTTGATCATGAATGAATCATTTGGTAGTATTCAATCTGTTCACGACTTATCAGTTTTTTTTTGTTTTGTGTGTTGCAAATATTTCCCTCCTTAACGTCAAGTTGGTCGGTATCAAGAGAAAGAAGAGCTTATAGAAATCAGCTTGGAGCCAAATAATTGCTAATGATCAGAAGTAGAGTAAGAAATATATATCATGGTTAAAAATGTACGAAAATATTAAAATTGTTTTTAAGCTTTGCTTGAAGAGCACTCTATAGACTTTGCAGTATACAATCTTCTACTTTTCAAAACGAGATATTTACTCAAACAGATCCAACTTTATAGCATTCCATGGATAGATCACTTCGAGAATCTCATTGACACATCCATTGTACAATTGTTCTCTGTGAAATAAAACGTGTCAAAAGGGAAAAATGTTTTTCTTTTTTCTTTTTTCAAATGTTTCTTGGGACCACATTCTGTAATCTAACCTCCACGGAGCAATTAGCTATGCGATGCTATCCGTCTTAACTTTATCATGCAGATTGACATGCATATACAAAAAATTGTAGTAGTTGAGGTAAAGAAAAAGAAGAAGACTAAATAGTACCAGACATAACAGTTTGTTAGAAGTTTTATGGGGGACAGTAACAGCCAAAAATTATTATTTACCAAAAATATTAAGAAGTTAAAGAGGCTGTTAAAGGGTCATGAGAAAAAAAAAAAAACTATATGTTCTTACTCTAACCATTTTTCTTAACTCATTACGTGTTTAGTATGTGATTTAATAGGTCTAATAGCATCATTTAGTTGACATATATATCCATTTGGCGTTATTTCTTATTGTTTTTGAAAATGTATTTGTACAACTTTTAAGACAAAAATTCCAAAAAAACTCTTAGAACTATTTTCTAAAAATTATCAATTTTTTAAAACAAAACCATTTTGAGTTGCGATTAACCAAGTATCTCTCTTTCTTAGAGATATTGTGCTTATGCCTCTGAAGAGGAGAGATATGTGGTGGCGAATCATGAAAACGTATATAATTAGCGCTCTTGCTTTCTTCTAATGTATTTGGTGTTGAAAAGGTGTTTATTTATTTATTTATTTTTTATCTGCATAGATATAACTTTCTACTTGCATGCATGCCTGCGGAGAACATCTGAAGTAACTAACTAACTAACTAACTAATCCAGTTTTTATGGCCTATTATAAGTTTATTTAAGTTTTTCTGTCTTGGAAAAAAGCTCGTTATTATGTAAATTATTGGCTTGGTTAATTTAATATTTTGCTCGTAGGTATAACAAGGTGCAAGCTTAGGTGTCATATTTCTTCAAAGTGTGAACCCATATAAACTGTTTATTTTTTTTCCCCTGACCACAGGGAGAAACTATTGTTTTATTTGTCGAATCTGATATTGTAAATTTGTAATGTAGACATTTATAGATAGACCGTTAAAAAGTTGTGCTAATGGTTAGTAAGAATTATTTATTTCTCTATCGATGGTATTGTTTTACCATATAAATCAACTTTTTAATGATCCGATCCATGAATAGAATCAATTTTATAAGTTTTAGAAACAGTTCCCTTAAGCATGATGTAATTACTCAACCAAACAAATATTGTATTTGTAATAACGTAAGGAAGAACGAGGCTTCGACTTTTATGAATGATCGTGTGTCTTGCAATGCATTTCTCTTTGATCTATCGTCTTAAAGAGCACACAAATTGCAGTTCCTTCGGGTATGTCCCTTATTAAACTGGAAGTAAATATATTGCATGAATTCTAATTGGGACAAACAAAGATATGTTCAATTTTCAATGGACATAAATGCATGCCATCCTCACTGGCTTCATGTAAGAGATTAGCTAATTACCAGGAATACCATAATTATATGAAAATATCATTCTCATGTTTATTTAGTCACGACCAAAGGCATTCATCATTAGTCGTTACATGCATGCAAAAAAACCGTTATTTAAAACCACGTAATTATATTTTTAGAAACGCGGCGGTCACTGGGATCATGGACCAAACTTCTTCTCAAGCTTTACAACGTCATGGAGCAAACTTCTTCTGAAGCTTTTCAACCACATCCTTGTCTAACATGAAAGCCTTGGCGAGGACCTCAGGGTTGATTGAGGGTCCGACCCGAACACGGTGTTAGCAATGGTGATGGTTCCCGCCAGTTGGCCGCTGAATCCAGTGAAGGCCACGGCCGGATACTTCCTGATGTTGAACTGGAAGTGAATCATCCCAATCGGGAACACAAACACGTCTCCCTTGTGAAGAATCTTGGTGAAGAGGTGGCTTCCGTCCTGGTTGGACGACACGAATACGACGTAGGGCGTGCCTTCGGCGAGGAAGACGATTTTGGTGCTGCGCGGGTGGGTGTGAGGCGGGTTCTGCCCGTAAGGCGTGTAGTCAATGCGCGCCAGTGACACGCCGAGAGTGTTCAGCCCCGGAAGGTTGTCAAAGTTCACCATGGTTACGTTGGACCCCACTGCATTGTTTGTCTCGAGGGATGTTGAGCCCTGAGAAGAAGTCCCCTGCCTTCCCCAGCATCGGGTCCTTGCAGAGTTTCCCGTTCACAAACACTGGTATTATGTCAAGTTTATATTTGAAGTTAGAGAATAGAAAACAAGGATTAAAATTAATTTCGTCTATTCTTTAAAGCAGTCATATTAATCTAGTCCATTTACAAACACTGCTAGAAAAAACATTTGTTAGCTAGTTGATTAACCATAAAAAAAATGAGAGATGTCATCAGAACACTTCATACACTGACTATATATAATAACTGTGTTACGTACTTTCAACTGAAAAAGATTGAAAAAGTTGGCAGGAAAAAAAAAAAAGAGTTTATGACTACGTACAGTTTCTTTTGGGGTCATCTATTGCAACGCAGAAGTCCTGAAGAGGACTGGGGTCGTAGGCGGAGGCAATGGAGTTGCCAAAGCCAAGACGGCGAGTATCAAAAGGAAATGAACGCCTTCATTCTGGATGAACATTTTCTTATTATTACTTAATCAAATAACTTGTGTAGTGGTGAATTAGTGATGAGAGGGGGTGATAAACTTGCATGGAAACCAAGTCTATTTGTCGAGGGAGTATTGTTTCTGAACTTGGTCCATCTTTCTCACATGAAGCAGGTACAAGATATGGATATATCTTTAAATTGTTATCTGTTTTATATTCAAAGAAACAAATATATTTCAACTGCATACAAGCAAACTTATTTAGGGTGCGTCTGATCTCTTTTTCTTCTATCCATAAGCAATTACGAAAGAAGTGGTCTTTTTTGCTGTTTTGCCATACATAGTACTCTTGTTTTCTTTCCATTGTCTGATTATGTAACAATGAATAGTTCCATTGACTATCTAGAGACTTGAAACTGTAAGGACTGTTTTGCTTTTGATCAATTCCATTAATTAGCAAATCAATTATGGCCGATGATAATAAGCATTTAATTCACACAGTTATAAATTGGAACTTGTTCAGCAGGGTCACCTAATGGGTTGGTTTGCACGCAAGTACATCACCTTTAATTGTGTCTTTACTCTCACTCCATTGATTTTGATAGCAAATCAATTATGGCCGATGATAATAAGCATTTAATTCACACAGTTATACATTGGAACTTTTTCAGCAGGGTCACCTAATGGGTTGGTTTGCACGCAAGTACATCACCTTTAATTGTGTCTTTACTCGCACTCCATTGATTTTGATCATGATTTGATCACTGGTGACTGCAGAAGTCGAAAAAAAAAAAAAATCATAGTTTATTTCAGATGTTCATGTCTAATCGTTTTTTTTCTTTTAATTTCTGTGCTACAGATATTTCCTGCCGTAATGAAAAACTTACAAAAATAATCTTGAAGCCAAATAATTGTTAATGATCAGGACTAAAGTAATAAGAAATATATATCGTATGGTAAAAAAAACTATGAGAGTTCTCAAAAGGAAAATTTTTCTTGTTAAAATTGCCTTTTTGGCTTTGCTTGAAGAGCACTTTACATGCAATATGCAGTATACCAAATCTTAGACAAATTTCAAAACGAGATACTTTTCGAAATGATCCAACTTTGTATCATTTCATGGATAGATCTTGTTACAAATAAGAAGCCCTAATTCTACCGAAAATGAAAAATGTGCAAATGAAAAAAATAAATAAGAACACACGAAATTTATAGTGGCTCACCCTCGATATGAGAGTTACGTCTACTTTCAGCCACTATAGAATAATTCACTATAATGATGAAGAAGTTTACAAGAGAGAAATTGCACACTCTCTCAAGAATTTTTCTCTAGCATTTCTCTCACTCTAATTTTCTAAGATACATATTATAAAAAAATAATACAATCTATCTATATAGGTTTGTAAAGAATGGGTAATAAAAACACAAAATGCAAACCAAGACTCGCCAGAACTTGTAGAGGTGCCCAACTCCAAGCATTGCCGTGTGAAAAGCCATGTCTTCGCTCTAAGTTTTCATTCCATACGTGATCGTGAAGCTTCAAGGGCTCAAGGGCACCACTGCCTGTCCCTCTACGTGGGAACCCTCCTCCATTGGGGCGCACAATTGGGATCAGAAAATCCGGTTTTTTCTTGTGTTTTTCTTCTTTTCTTGCTCATTCCTAGTAAATTTTGGGCAGGAAGCCCCACACCCCCAGGAAGGGGCTTCCTGTTCTCCTTTTGTAAGGACCTACTTTTTTCAAGCCGTTACTGAGCTTTCTTAAACTTATTCTTACTTACTCTTAAGAAAAATGCTGAGTAATTTTTTCTCTTGAAAAGCTGTTATGACTTACGTTGCAACAAAGGTTGAAACATAACAAAAAACGTGACTTAATAATCATTCAAAATATTTCGTAAAATATAATTTTAAAAATGTTTTTCGTACAACATTTCTTATAAGACATTCCTTTAAACATTTGCTTTCTTAAAACTTTTAGAACAACTTTACAAATGGTGAAACTTTTTCTTAACACAGTGGAAAACCACTATAGCGGTATCCATACGCAACTACCGCATCTATCACCACCACATCAAGCTTTTCAACCAGTGACATTGGTCTCCTGTAGGAATATCTACGGTATGAAAGAATTTATAATGAGCTTTTGCTCAATAAGTTTAAACTAATCTCATAAAATATTAAGCATTTCTCATAAAACCTTTTTTATAAATCTTTTTTCGTAAAACATCTTTCATAAAACACTTCTCGTAAAACATTTTAATGAAATGTCTTTCGTAAAAAATTTTCAGAAAATGTTCTTGATAAAATATTTCTCTTAATTATGTCTCATAAAATATTTTGATAAATATTTCCTATAAAAATTTCTCATATCAAAGATTGTTTTTCTTAAAACACTTTATATAAAACATTTTTCATTAAACATTCTATATGGAAACATGTCTTAAAAGGAATACAAGCAACATCATAATGCACGATTCTATTTATGCTTATTTATGAACTTCTTGTCATCATTCTTAACTTAAACTATGGGCGCAAGTGTATGTACCAAATGCGTTTAACCATCGAATACCAAGGTCATAACATGACTCAGCATGACACTCCCTTTGGGTCAGGAGGCTGGTACAACACTTTCTCTTAGCTTGAGAGTTGGATTATCGATCTTGTAATTTTTAGTGAACATGTTATATGATATAACTTAATGTCTAAACATTAAACATAACAAGTGCAATCACAATGCAAATCATGACTTGAACTTTAAAACATTATGCATAACAAATACCATACATTTCAGACATTTATAAAGCGTTTAAAATTCATTTTCTTCATACTATAAGTGAGGTTTGAAACTTTCCTAGATATCGCTCAAGCGTTTCTATTTAATCCCTTTTTCTTTTATTACTCGGCTGTGTATCCTCTTTAAATGACAATCGAGTATTAGTAACTATCCTGAGACTACATTATCGGTCTAGTTTTGTACTGTTTAAGTTAAATATTCCTTAGTCACATTTTACGTCTCATTTGACGATTTCATTACTTAACATGACATGGAACATGTTTGGTCTAAGGATGTTTTGTTAGTTTGGAGGGCTTGGCTCTGTTTTAGTGGTTCTATAAAAAAGGACAATTTTATCCTTAATAGGTTTTTTATAAGTCACGTAATTCAAATGTTACGTGATTAAACTTCTTGTTTTTACTTTACCATCACATTACTTATGGGTTATGGAAAAATTATTGCTAAGGGATGTTTTCTTAAATCGGACGTTTGAGGGTCCATTCTGATCTTTTTACAAAAAATGAACATTTTGCTCTTGATAGGTCTGAGAAAACTTTCGGAATCTATTTTAAATAAGTCTTACAATTCCTTGCTACTCTTAATCTTGTAAAGATAAAAACATCAATTTTCTTTTTAAAACTCTATTTTATCAAAATTTTACGGTTTAACCTGTGATATGAAAATCTTGACGATTACACCCTTAAGGTGTTTCTCTTTCTTTACTTGATAAAAACTTTAAATTCTTTCAAGCTTAGAATGCATGGTTACTCATTGCTTATAGCAGTGCAAAACACTAGCATTTTATAGTGAGAATTCCATTTCACATAGTTTTACAGTTTTGGTCTAAAACCAAAAATCTTGACATTTTTGCCCTAAGACTAGAATTACCAATCTTATACCAAACGTCTAGTTTTTCGCAATGATTAAAACTTACAAGTAACTTGGTCTAATTCAAAATATTTCAATATTCCTTCCTTATTTTGAAATTTTGTGCTTAAAATCTCGTAAAACTCATAACTAAAAATCTATGTAGAATTTTCATAAACCGTCCATATTTGTTAACAGTCTTAGCGAGACCTACAGCCTTTGTGTTTTAAATTTTATCAAAATCATTCATCTTTATATAGTTTTTGGAGACATAACCAAAATCAATATTTGTTGGCTTGATTTGATAGGAATTCGAGCGGAATTTCTTCATAAAAGTTTTCCGTCTTGATGTTTCTAATAAATCTTATTTGAACTCAGGAAACAATTTGGCCTCTAAGTTAATCAAAAACTCATTTCTTTGAAAACTAGGTAAACTTTATATTCTTGACAAAGTTTAACAAACTTTCTCATTTTTGCTTTAAACCATTATTTTTCAATCCTTCAATCTCATCACCATCAACATAACTGTAACGCCCCCTTTCTGGACGTCACAGATATCGTTACATCCATTCTTTAAAACATTAATTAGAGCAAACTATTGTAATTAATAACATGCATTTGAAATCATAGTTTGGAAAAGCATTCCCAGGATCTTTACATACTTCTTTTTTTTTTACAAAAATACAATTCGCAAGAAATTATAATGAGTTAATTATAACAATTTGCTTTTCGATAAACATTCTGTAAATAGTTTGCTAATATCATTTAAAATTAAATTGACCTTTGAAAACAAAAGATAAAATTGTTTGAACACAGCTCTGCCGGCAGGCCGAACTTTTAATTTCGGCAAGCCGAACTCAACCGGCAGGCTGAAGGTCACCCATCGGCAGGCCGTCCGAGACCTTGCAAAATGGGGTTTTAAAATCAACAAGATCGGCAGGCCGATACATGGCAACCGGCAGGCCGATCAAAATTATTCGACAGTCCGACCAGTATGGTCGGCAGGCTGAACAAAATAAAAATTTGATTTAAAAATAAGTTTTAAAACTTCAAATGCGGAAGAAACTTTATAAAATAATAAAAGTCTATTAAATAAATATTCTCAAAAGTTATAAAACATATCCTTAAAATTCAAAAATGTTATAAACATACTCAAAATCGAAAATCATAGATTATTCCATTAAAATCTCTTTCCTTGGCGTTCTTCCATTTGCAAACCATCTTCCTGAGCTCACACGTCTGTCAGTGTCCTCCGCCTACTCCATAACTTTCTTACCCTTATCTGCAACATGATGAAAAACTTGAATAAGCTAATGCTTAGTAAGTACATTATAATTCTCACAACTTAAAAACTTTTCATGAACATCATCATCATCATCATCATCATCATAATAGTGCACTAGGTACATTTTTATAAGAACATATCTTTCATTACCTCAACCATATTAAAACTTATCCATTTTATCTTAAGGGGCCCAAGTGTTGCACCATAACATCATCATCATAGGCGCGCCGTCATGAGAGGAGAGGGGTAGCTAATCCCAAGCCAAACATGACATGTCCAACCTTCGGGACATCATAAACATAAACATAAACATAGGGTGTGCAACACTTATTTAGGTGATATATATATACATACTTATACTTTCATACTTTGAAAAACATTATCATGAAAACATGCATAAACTTTCATGCCTTAAACTTCATGAAAAATCATCATGAGAAATCATCATAAAACCATCATGAACACATATTTCAAACCTTTCATAAAACTCATACTTTTCATAAATATAATTTTCATAAATATATCATGTTGCAGGTGAGAATGTACTTACTTCAATGAGCTTACTTAACCTTACTCTTGTAGGTGACAACACCACGGTCTTGATGTGCTCACTTCTCAATGTGTTCATGTCATACATT
>CAMOHE010004016.1:1657-39639 GCA_946598075.1 Artocarpus hirsutus
CCAAGGTCTAAGAGTGTAACAGTTTTTTCTTCCTTTCGAGAAGCTTCTGACGTTCCAAAGCTGCTGTGCAAGGTTTCAGGTCTTGAATTGGGGCAATATCGACTTGCTCTCTGCGCGGCCTATGTTGAGGTATTGAAGATCAGAAGTGTAGTATATGCCTGTTTGTTCATCAGTATAGCTGTCTGAAGCACCACAATCTGTGCTGATGAAGCCTGAAATGGATCAGGAGATCACATTCAGTCATCTTATGATCAGAAGAAAAATAAGTTGCATCTTGAGATAGATTCACTACCAAGTACAAACCTGATGTATCCTGGCCATGAACAATAATAACCAACATGAGAGCAAAAGTAGCATGCAAATAGGCAAAGAGAAAGTGCTTTTCCATTCGCGTTTTGGAATTGTGAAGGCTTAGCAGATTTGATCATGTAAGAACTTATGACTCTCCAAATGGAAATATATTCTCAAAAGACATGAGTAAGGGAAGGCGTGAATTAAATCAAAATTTTGAGTTAAAATATAGGTCGTTTTTCTTCTTAAAAAAATATAGGTTTTTAGTTCGAATCATAAAATTGTAGTTTTAATCTACTTTGCTAATTTTTTTTTATAAAATTTAGATTTCAAACCTAGTTTAATTTAAAATCTTGATTCAAACAAACTATATTTCCAAATGGCTTAATAATAATACAATTAAATTATTTTATAACTCTTTATATATATATAATTTTATCTAAATGCACCAAGTTTTTAATTGAGTAAGAAGTCTACAATCCACAAAATTGTAAACTTATTTGGCATTTACCTTTGAAACATGAGATACTTAAAATTTGAGGTATAATGGAAAAAAAATTTAAAAAATTTCATATAAATTTTACAATTTGAAAACTTTAGAGGTGACAAATTTATGAGGAAAAAATGTTAGGAGAAGAAATAAAAAGAGCCCTTAGACCGTGGGAAATGATGTAGATGATTGCTTCATGCAATGACTGTGTCAGAAGTCAATCAAGTACGTAGAGGACCTTTTCTTTCTCTCTGCTATTTACTTGGCTACCGTTGACATTCCTAGTTGTAAAGTTAATTAACAACAATTCCAAAATTATAACTAAAGCTGTCGTGGACTAAATAATCATGAGTTTGTGTATAATCAGATAGCGAAATAAGTACCAGATATGGTGTTGACAGTCCACCAACTCTTAAAAAACTTTGGAAATACAACTTCCAATAAATTTATTCTTCATTAGTCCAAGTGGAAATTATAAATTAAATTCAATAAATAAGAGAATCATTTGAAAATTTCGTGGGGTTGGGTTGATGTAAGCATTTATGAATGCTATGGCAAATTCATGACCATGTAAACTGATAAGTACTTTCCTCCTAATTATTTCAAGAAAAGTCCTTTTTTAACTAAAATTTCACAAAATCAAAGCAAAAATATTGAAAACAGGAATTGATATTTATGTCTATTTTTAGCAGTTTAAATTAACTTTAGACCAAATAGCGGAGCCCAATTTTCCCTCCTAGTCCTCACTACTACTCATTATGAAAGTACATTATTGATAATGTATTTGGGCACCAATTTTCTCCTCGTCAACCTTAAATTCTTGCATTGGAATAAATAAACCAAAAAGGCTTCTCTTGAACCTATTATGTAATTTTGAACCAAGAACTGATATCGATTGAAAGTGAAAAAAGTTTACCACCTCATGTCATTATAAGCACTAAGGAAAAATAAAATTAATAAATCTGTATGGTAAGGGAGCCCTGCAATGATAGATCATTGATCGAAGCATATATTAAAAGAAAAAGAAAAAGAAAATACATTCCAATATGCAAAACGCCCGCCTTTTATGCAAACGTCCCACTAATAGGGAGAGTTAACATAGTTACAATTATTAACAGTTTTGTATTTATGTTCATATTAAGAAATCTCTTAAGTTTAGTTTTAAGTGACTTATCCGACTATGTGCTCTCGTAATGTGTATTTATGTGTAGCCCATTCATAATATTCCTCACTTTTGATTCTCTTCATTTTCCTAGTTCGTAGACGTAAACATATTCCTCACTTTTGATTCTCCATAGTCGATGTCTCTATTTTCTCCCCTTTATTTGTCATAGTTCGTGCCTCTCCACACTACCCCGAGAGCCTCCAATCTCAGGCCATGTACCTCCTTCTCCCAAGGTCGAGAGCCTCCAAACCTCCAAGCCTCGCACCTTTAATCTTCAAGACGTGTATCCAATTATGTATTTGTAACGAGTATACATCTATAGAGCTCACTTATAGTGGTTGTTATCAATGAATCCTCGCCCTTTATTCCTAATATGCAGATCTTGGTAGATTACCGAACAACATTGAATCTCTATCTTCCTCTCTTCTCTTTTATTTTTTATTTTATTAGTACCTTCTTTTCTTTCTTTCTTCGATGGTCTGGAAATGAACTTGAGAAGTCAATTGCAAGATTTTTTTTTCTGACATATAATTTCGGGAAGGAAATTTTTTGTATTTGTCGTTTTATCCTTTTGATGTCGTTTTGTTTGAGGTATGGTACTGTCGTTTGCAAAATAATGTCGCTTACTACAAAATCGTTGTTTTCTGAATACAAATATTGTTGTTTTCTGTATTTCATTAATATGTCAATGATTTTTCAGTTGGTCTCATTTTTCAATGGTATTTTTCTTATCACAATGCCGTTTTGTGCTATGATTCATTAATGCTGTTATTTATATTGTCGTTTCTGAGGATGGCCTTGCGTGACAGTTGTATTTTTTTTTAATTTCTCGTTGTTTTTTATAGAATGAAAGTATCTATTTTTTTCATTTTTGGTGTGTTGATCTTTCTCAATGTGGTGTTGTTGTTTAAAATAAATACAACATCATTTAAGACAGGAGAAGATAGAGTCGTTTTCAATTATATTCCCTTTTTTAATAAGACGTTGTCTAGGCATGATATTGTCGTTTTTATGATGACGCCGTTTTTCAGTACGTTGTCGTTTCTAAAAATAACATCTAAAAAAAGTATAACGTCATTTAGAAAGGATATTGTCGCCCTTGGAATAATGTTGGATTTTAATATTAGATGGTTTCGTTTCTCTGAGTATTGTCGTTTTTAGATAATTTCGTTTCTTATAATGATTTGGTGTTCTAGAATATGGTATATTTTTGTTTCTTGTTGCTTTCTTAATTTGTTCTTGTTTTTGAATATTTGTTGTTGAATCGAAATGGTTGCTGTTTTTTAATTTCATTTATGAATCAGCAACTGGTTCTACAATTGGATGATTACACCATAAATTTCCGTTAACGGTGATATTGAAATGCTCTGGACTGGTTGGCTTTCAGCTCTTCAAGTTCAAAAACTTGCATGCACATGTAAAATTCGTTGCCTACGATACCCCACTGGTCCGGATCTGAGGTATCCCAGTAGATATCCAGAAGAGAGCGTCCTTCTAATGGTGTGGTGGCGGTCATCATGACAACAGATGGCGAGAAGTATATGTTTCTGCTGATGTCCACGGTAAGTGATCTGTTTACTTTACTTGTCCACTTGCTGTCGTTATTCCACCAGGTTATATCAAAAATATCGTCTGGATACCTTAAGTAGAAAAATAATAAAATTAATTAAAGGAGAGAATTAGACATATATACGATGCTTATCATGGGTTAAACACGAGTGCAATGGAAAGATTATAAAAATTATCATTGACGATGCAATCACCACATGTATCAGTACAAGAAGTAGCTACGTATACGAACATATCAGCACCGGTGATACTATATAAAAAGCAATGCTGATAAATCTCACCTGTATGTGTTTTCAGATGATCCCATATCCAAACGCTGACATAATTTCAATGACGCAGATGGAGCCCTGTAAATTTCATCCTCAAAAGTCCTCAATTCCAACGCTGAAATAAATGGTGTCCCTGAGCCGGTGTTGACCAGACAGATGCGGACATGGTCTTTTAAGGGAACATGTATGATCTCCTCTAGAGTATGAGGGGAGACGTCATAGAATCCCACTGTATCCCAATAACTACCTCCTAAATGCAGATCAAATTGAGGGACAGTATTTTGACCGTCGCAGTTTCTGTGGAGGAACGTCGCTCTGATCAAGTACTTGGTTTCTCTTGTGACATTTATTCTGTAGCAGTTCCGAATTCCTTCAGGGAAGCTTCTGAGATATGATAGCTGTTGTTGAAACTTGCCTTCGTATTGGGCTGCTATGTTGTGACTTACGCTGGTTTTGATGTTGGGTGCGTCTGAAATGTAATTTATTCCTGTAGTCGAAGGCTCTGAGTAGCTTTCGTTTCTGGGCAGTCCGCAGTCTAGGCTAATAAAGCCGGAGACAAATGGTAAACAACATCCAAAATAGCGGTACTTATTGGTGTTGCAGAATTTTAGTTTTTAAAACAAATAAGAATCATACAATTGTAAAAAAGAACAATTAACAAATATGATGATGAAGTTCTAGTTAACAAAATTGACGTCAATAATTTTGTTACTATACATACAATGGTCTTCAAAATGCACTTGAAATGATGCTAATTAATTTTAATTTTATTTCTAAGTAATACTTGAAGACCCATAAGTAGTACTTGAATGACATAACTAAACGTAGTCTTTGAACATGTGTATATCTCGGTTAACTTGACAAACAAACAATTCTTTACTGGTACTCATCAACTGTTACTTCATCAGAAGTTTTTTTTTTTCCAAATCCTTTATTTTCTTAATGGAGAGTTCTTGAATTGTTCATCAGAAGTTTTTTTTTTTTTTTTTCCAATTCCTTTATTTTCTTAACGGAGAGTCCTTGAATTGTTTTTTTTCTTGTTTATCAAATGTATAAGTTAAAACCTTTTTTTCCCTATTAACTTGAACACAGTTGTATTTAAACAACTTTAATTTTAAAAGATTATGAACTTTTCTTTACTTTTTGGCATTGAAAAGTTCATTTTTCTATATGATCATTAATATTTAGGAGAAATAGTGAAAATCACATACCTAATTGATTCTGTGCATGGACAAGCACAGGAGCTAAAACAAGCAATAAGTTTGCAAAGACGAAGGCATGGAACAGCTCCATTACTACCGTAATGTACTTAGGCATCTAATTAAGTAATTAGCGACAAACTCATTGCTAACTCGTTCTACTTTTAGCCTCTTGTAATGCAGACACTTTGTATATACGTGATTTAAAAACAGCATTATATTTCGGTATAAAAAAATAAATAAATCCCCTAAAACATATAAAAATAAAAAATAAAATAAAGTAAGCGTATTAAATACCTGGTCAAGTTGTCTTGCCTGCGCAGAGATTCTCCTGCAAAGTAATAGATTATCAATCCACCACTTGAAGGTATTTTTATTTTATTTTTTTCATTTCCCCGAATAAGTAATATGCCACTTGTGTGTCTAACTCAACGCTTCTAAACTTTTAATATATAACGCGGGTCCAAGACTAAATTTGTAACTACTAATATTCCGCAAAGGTTGAACTTACATAATTGGTTAATTAACCTTCGTAAAGCAAAAAAATTTCATTATGAATATCCTTAATGGCCTATGTTTTCCTTTTCTAAGATATAAATGGAAGAAACAGTTGCAGGGCTTGCGATCATTCAGGTTAATACTATAGTTTCCAATTAACCAATTATGTAGTTTCTTGCATTCTAGAATAGAAAATTTAGAGCCCATTTTGAAATATAGGTTTGAACCAAAAAATTTTAGTTCAAATCAATTCTTCATAGTTTTTTTTTTTTCTTAAAAATTTGAATTGCTATAGTGTTTTTATTTTCTAACCTTTAGTTTGAACATATATTCCAAACTGGCGGCTCTTAATTTATTGTCAATTTTTTGAGTTGATTAAGTTGATAGAGATCTAGTATGGAGTTTTCTGCCCTTAAAGTCAACACATGCCATTTGCGCCATATTCTGAGGGCGCTTGATGTTTCCGTGTGCTTGAGAACAATTCAGCAGCAAAATGTTTCCCCTTTTAGGAACTCAGAATCCAACTTTGTTTTTTATTTACTCCAATTATTCCTTATCATTCTAGCAAGTACAAGATTTTCAATTATGAAAGGGAAATCATAATACTAAATCATTTCTGACTTAAAACAAGTTTTGCGCGGATTACTGATAAAAACCGGCTTCTAATGAATTGTTTAAAATACATGATCATGACTAGAAGACCATAGTTGATCTTTAGCTTAATCCCGAAAAGTGCTTGTAATTTACTTGCAAGAGGCCTTCATTTTAACTCCTTCGATAGTTGCAGTAGATGTATTAATAATTATGTTCTTAACCTCAGTTACTAAAGAAAACCGCTGGAATATTGGACCAAACAAGTTTATGGTCAATATTTCCTGCAAGTCAGATAACAGTTGTAGGCAACTATAAATCCAGCCATTTTATTTATTGTTTACATAGAACGTGCTTAGAGGATAAGTACATAAAGAAGACTTACGCAGAAGTCGTCCATATTTATGAGTTGCAAGTCGTTAGCCTGTTTTTTTGGGATAGCATATCTATAAAGAGTTGAGTTTTCTGCGCTCCAACTTAAAATTACAAGAAAAATTAGGTTGAGTGGCCTTTTTTATAACCTATCTAAAATAAATGACTATAACCTTTTAGATTTAGATAAATATCCTTTTTATCAGTGATAAACTGAGTTAATCGATAAATTTCTTAAGTTTATCAATGTTAAACTTAGATAAATTCAAGTTTATTATCACTGATAAATTCGTCGAGTTTATCAGAAATAAACTGATAAGCTTCTGAAGTTTATCGGTGTTAAACTTGATAAACTTAAGTTTATCATTGATAATCAACCATTTATTTAATTTTAAGAAGTTATGGTCATTTTATTTTAAAAGTGCTTTAAAAATGATCATTTACTTCTATATCTAAAAACAATGACTCTTATGTGATCATAAGGGCCTCTATATTTTTCAAATAAAAATGTACAAAGTTTCTATGCCAAGAATGGCATCAGTAACCACCCATGGAATGTCTTCTTGTTCTTCTTTTTTTCTTTTCCTTCTTCTATCAGGATGGATTCAACGTTTAATACTCTACAGCCGCACTAATTGGAGGTCCTTGCCTAATTAATAGACCATGCAACTTTGGGCTATGATCTGGTGGGAGCGAAACTAAGCCCATCTTGTGAGTAGATTCTTTTTTCCTGGTAATAAAAAATTACACTACATAGCATGCGTATAGGAGTTTGAAATAGAACAAATTTTTAAAATATTTTGGGAATAACAAAATTTAAATTACTATTATGATTCTCACATTTTATAATGTTGAAAAGTTTTCTGGTAATTACTATTTTATTTTTGTTTTTTTCTATTTACAAAATCTTTTAAAATTTTTATACCATATTTAACATGACTTGTAAGATTGTGCTACATGTCTTCACTCTTTTTTTCCATAAAATTGAGTAGAAATGGGTTTAAGATCTTTCTATTTCGTTAGTTAGCTTCTAAATTTCTACCATAAACGAAGTAAATGGGGGTGGAATGGGATGGATGTTCCCCTTAGTAAAAGGCATATCAATCTTTTTCACTAGCTAATAGATGAACGTGATTTAATTTCAAATGTTTCTTTTTCCTTTTTCTTTTTTGAACTGATTTCAACATTTCGTCGCAAAGATAACAATAGATGCGAGTATATTCATCAATCGGCTCGGAAAATCAAGAGGATATTCAATATATATATGTTTTTTCCCTTTATTTGAGAGTTCAAACCTTCCCTTTCCAGATTGTCGATTCTTTACCTTATAATTTAAGTTTTGTTTTTAAGATATATGATGAATGAATTTCTAGTCCCACATATATATGGTCGTCTCGCATGCATACGCACATTGAGCTCCAAAGAGAGGAATGGTTGAGTACTACATATACATCTAAACCATCTTTGTTAAGAAGAAAAATAGTGCGGATTATCAAGTATGGACCTCGATAAATATTAGAAATTGGCATAATCATTGAAGATCAAACCAATAAATTGCAGAATTACGTAAGTAATTAACGTTTTTGTTATGATTACAATCTATTACAGAGCAAAAGTGCTATGCAAAAGTAAACAATCAAGATATACTCAATATCATTTTCTTTATATCTCGAAATATGAAGGAGAGAACGTTGATTATTATGATATCGCAAGAGGATACCAACTGTAGAACATGTTAAAGCAACACACACATCATTAAGCGCCATACAAAGAAGAAATACAAGAAGATGAAATATCAAAATGAAATGAAATTTCTCAGTATACCATATACTGGGACAAAAGGCTACCTTGCTACGGGACTGAGTTCAGTTGTCACATTCATGGATACAAATCCTATCGAGTCTGTTGTTGATTGAGTCATGTGACTATTATTCCTCCGACCTATTTCGACTTCCAAACAATCCTTTAATTCATTCACGACCTGACTCATGTTTGGCCTTTTAGCAGATGATCGAGATACACATGCCATGGCTAACTCAACTGCTTTCCAAACAGAGTTGGCCTCAAAATCTCCATTTAACCTTGGTTCAACTATGCTTTTAATATCTCCATTAGCAAGCATGGATTCGACCCATTGGATTATGTGAATCCTGTCCTGGGTTCTACTTATGGCAGGCCGTCCTGTTATTATCTCCAAGAGAACAACGCCAAAGCTGAAAACATCACTTTTCTCGGTTAGCCTGCTAGTTGTACTGTACCTGCAAAACAAATCATACAATTACTAAATGTTAATTATCCCTTTTGTTTTAGAAATATTGTCCCTATTGCAATAGATGCTTTATAAACTGCCACAATTTTTCTTGCTTATCTGGTTGATTTTTGTGTCTTGAAATTTCATCTTCTCCTCTTAATTTCAGATGTACTTAAAATTTGAATTAGCGTGATTATTATGTCTAACCTAACAATATCATTTATGTTGTCTAAGTTTTACTTTTGAAGATATATAACGCACAAAATAAAAATGAACTAATGAACTTACTCAGGGTCAAGGTAACCGCGGGTACCAGCAACTCTTGTGATCACATGAGTGGCGTCCTCATCAGGAGGGAACACTTTAGATAGGCCAAAATCAGCAATCTTGGCTTGGAAACGTTCATTTAACAGGATATTTGTTGTTTTCACATCTCTATGAACTATTGATGGCTTACAACCGCTGTGCAGGTATTCCAATCCTGCATTTTGAATTTTCTCCACAATTCACTACTTTTTCAAAGTAAAAACAATAAAAATAAGAAGCAAAAAAAAAAAAAAAAAAAAGAAAGGTTCTCAAGTGATCATGTTGCTACCTTGAGCTGCATCTACTGCTATTTGAAGTCTCCCTTCCCAGCTCAAGACATTTGCATTCTCGTCACCTACAACCAAAAAGGAAATAAGGGTTAAAAAAAGTTGGCCTTTCTGGCTTAATTTCTTATTTTTCCAACAGTGATTGAAAGAGAAAATGTGGATTGAAAAATACTTAACACCAGCTAGCAGCTAGCTAATAAGATCTAGACATATAAAAACCAAACCTGAAAGATGTGAGTCTAAATCTCCATTGGCCATATACTCATAAATAAGCGCCTTGTTGTTTACTTCATTGCAATATCCAACGAGGCTAGTCAAGTGTGCATGATGAACTCTCAGAAGAAGTTTAACCTGTAATTCAAAGGGACATTAGATGATCTTTCTTAAATTTGTATGGACAGATAGGCTCAATAATTCTATGTGAAAATGCGTGATGAATATGCAGAGTACCTCTGATTGAAACTGTTCATAGTAGAGTTTCTGCATACTTTTTTGTTCCTCTGTCAATTTAGATTGTTGATTGCCCTGAACTTGTGGAGGAGAAAGCATCTTCACAGCTACTTGAGTAGAGTCATCAATGAAGCCATGGTAAACTGTTCCAAATCCACCTTTTCCCAAAATTTTCTCAAAGTTGTTTGTAATTTTTATAACCTCGGAGTAACTAAACTGTCGTTTCTTAGACTCGAGGAAATCAATGTTGTTGGATCCTGAGTTGACATTTAAAATTGTTAAATGACTCCATTAGTTTACTATATGTAAGCATTTAGAAAAATTCTGCTTTCTCAATCGAATTAGTTAATTTGCATTGTAGTTACCTGCTTTATTTTTTCTTTTTAGGACAATAAAAATAGCCGCCGCTATTAACGACAGGATTACTGCTCCACCAACTGATGCTGCTATTGGTATTAGAATATTGCTCGTCTTCTTATTCTTCTTTTTCTTCGTCTCACATGAATCCGATGCACAAAGACCAGGATTTTCTCCCACGCTAGCATAATTGAAGTCCATCCAGAAACAGTTCGTCAATATATTTGAAATCAGAAGTTTGAAATGAACATTTCACTAGATGATGCCTTTGTACTAACAAATATATTCAGCAAAGCATAATTCTGTATAATTCTGCATTGGCCTAAAAAAAAAGTCTCTTCGTAAGGCATTAGTGGGGCCTTAAAAATAACTTCAAAAATAGCTTTTAACAAGGAAAATACCTTAGTGATAGTGAACCGCTTTCTGATCTTCCAAGCAGTTCAGCTGGAATTGAACCACTGAGCTTGTTTCTTTCTAAGTTTCTGCGTAGAAAACAATAATAATAATTGATCATTATGCAATTTTATGGATGTTGAATATAGAGGAGAAGTCTTTTTTTATGTTAAATTTTAAAATAACTTACAAAACAATCAAGTTCGGCAATTGAGCAAGAAAATCCGGCACTGGTCCAGTTAAGTTGTTGTTTGACAAGTCCCTAAATTGAACAACAAATTAACATTATTACATTGATGGAAATAAGACATGATAACCAAGTTGGACTTCCTATATTTTCTTATCATGAACAAAATAACTTTGTATCGTGAGTTTCAAGTACTTACAAAGATTCCAATAGAGTGAGTTTGGAGATGTACGAATTTATCTCGCCAGTCAAACCACTAGAGGATAAATCCCTGCTCATAGTCAACAAGAGTGCAAATTATCACGTGTGTTGAAAACTGCAAAATTTTGTTCTTGATCAAAGCATTAAAATTACCTGGGCAAAAAAGAATAAAAGAGTACTAAAGCATGAACTTACAAGGATGTGATTCTAGGGGAATCAACACCATCGGAGGTACAATTTAGACCTGTCCATAAGTATTCCCTGGGCAGACAGGGATCTCCTTCCCAGTTTCTCTTTACTCTATAACTGGACTTTATGCTCAATATGGCATCCACTGATCAAGAAACCAAAACAAACATCATCTAAAGGAAAAACAAATCAAAAGAATATACATATAAATAATATTTAAAAAGAACATTGCATTGTTTACCATCGTTTTGATTTGTTTCCGGCTGCGAAAAATCCACCAAAGTGTAGATCTCAAGGGCATTGAAGATTGGTGGGAGAGTCGAGTTTTCGAGTCTAACAATTGAGAAAGTGAAGTTTCCTCCATTCAAGCCAGAAGGGGTGTAAATAGTGGTGGTGTTCAAGTAATCAGGGACGAGAGGTCCATACAAATGCTCCCCATTAAAGGTGATATTGAAAGATCTGGACTCCTTGGCCTTGAGCTTTTGAAGTTCGGAGAAATACAAGTAGACATAGAAGACGGTGTTGGGATCTGGGGCAGTCCAATAGAATCGCATCGGAGAGCTTTCGTTTATCGGCGTGCCTGCAGTTCCCATTACAACGGAGGGTGGTTGGTAATTTCTGCCGGGGTTCACTGTTTGTGATGTCGTTAATTGAGTCCACATGTCGTAGTAATAGGGCGACCAGGTGCGATCAAATACGTCATATGGGTATCTACATTCAAAGCAAATTTTCAATTGGTTTTTAGTGAAATTTTTCCTGTCCTCTAATTAAATTTTAACATTTAAGTGGATTATGTAATTATTTTTAATATTTAATAGTGTATCACATAAATGATACGAGACAACAAAAAAGACAGGAGAATAGGAAAGGACAAGTTTTTAATGATCTCTCGGATTACTTCTCTTTTAATTTCTTTTTTCCACGACCACATTTTTAATGTATTTTATAATAACTTGTGGTTATTATTACAAGTTATAAATGAAAGAAAGTAATATTTTGAACTATTGTTGTCCTATAGAAAAATTCTCTTCCCGTTAAAAATAACCCCCTTTCCTCTTTTTTCTTTTGGAAAGATTACATTAAAATGATAGTGAAAAATCTTTTTGACCGAAAACACTATTTCAACACGTTAGGGAATTTTCTTAACAAATATATACATATAATTACATATACGACGCTCCTGTTAGTGAAAAATAAAGGATCTAAAATGTGGCCGTTTATGTTCTAAAAAAAAAAAATGTGGGCGTTTACTTTTTTACTAGATGGCAAGTTGTTCTAACTTGTCAAAATGTGAAGGATTGAAGTTAGAAGACATTTTTGTCCTTACAACAGTTGACGAACGGCCAACCACAATTGTCAGACTCAAAATAATTGCTATATATGTGTGTATATATATATATATATATATATATTCAGCAAAAAAAAAAAAAAAAAGTACCACCAACGAAAATAGTACATCATTTACTTCTATTATTTTGGTTGTGCTATTTTTACACACCTGTAAATAACGGAGTTAACTGTACATGTTTTCGGTTAGTGGGGTGCCATTTTGACTAAGACTTAGAGGGTATCAATTTAATTTGATGGTACAAAAAACTGTGATATCCCATCAGTAGAAGCATGAAAAAAATTACTCCAGTCCTAGGCAAATAGAAAACATACTCTTCAAGTCTTCTTAATTTTCTCTTAAGAAAATCTTGATCCAATGTGATAGCCATGTAGTGGCACAGTCAGAATTTTATTTCAAGATGACATAAACTAAGAATTTAAAAAATATAAAAAACCCTGCAAAGTATCAAGTCTTAAATCCATTAACTAATTAGATGCACCTGTTGGACTTCTGCATATTCTGCATAATAATTTTTTTGACACTAAAGAGTTTAGGTTTTTTTTTTTTTTTTCAATTTATTAGACTATATGAAGAGTTTAGTTTAAGTAATATAGATTGAAATCTACTTTTTCAATGAAAAAGTGTTTTGGCATGAATATTATATGTACACACAAGTGAAACATATTTGAGTAACAAAGATTTCAACGAACAAATTAGATAAAAAAATTACTTAGCAAGCATACAGGGGAAGTGCTACAAGAACAAGAAAAAGTTAAAACAGGGACACGCTTAAAAAACTACTTTAATAAAAGTAAATTAGAGAAAGTAGGTCTTCATAAAAAAAATAGTGATAAGGAAGGTTGTATAATATATATATATATATATATATATATGCGCTTAAGTATGACCACAATTTAAAAAAATTATTTTAATGGGTCATATAAAAAATTATAAAAATTTATTGATATAAAAAAGATTACATGACAAAATATTTTAGAAGGGAAAAAATTTTGAAAAAAACACTTGAATAGGAGCAAATAAGAGAAAAATATTTCAAGAAAATAGTTAGGAATTAATAGGGAAACAAAACGAAAACAACAAGAGAAGAAATAAAAAAAGAGAGAAATATGTTGGAGGCATATTTGAAATATCTATTAACGTAGTAATATCTATACGTACATATATATATTACATACAAAGTTCAAATAAGTATAAATTTACATTACAGGAACACAAAAATATGCCACGTAAAGTGAAAAAAAAAATGAATTAATTAACTGGCTAAAATACAGCAAATAAGCATATGATCAACTAAATGGTAACCTAAATCTGCCTAACTACCAAAAAAAGAACCCTACCCAGCTTAAATAACTCCACGGATCATTTTGCAAAGAAATATTCATAAAATAATATACATAATTGGGATAATTAGTGACTGACCTGTATATAGATCCATCGACGGTTGAACCAATATCTGCTCTCAAGAATAATGACAAGGACCCAACTGGAGTCGCATAAGTGGTATTCAACAAAGGCCTTAATTCTATAGCCGAAATAAAGGGCGTCCCAGATCCTGTATTCACTAGACAAATACCAACTTTGTCCTGTAAAGAAAAGTGTATTATTTCTTTGACCACACTTCCGTTTACAGAGTCGATGTTCACAGTGTCCCAAAGCGTAACTCCGAAGTAAAGATCGAACACCGGCAGCTGATTTAGCCCGTCGTAGTTGCCGTACAAGAACACCGCTCGGATCAAGTACCTTGTGTTTTTTGTGACGTCTATTCCGTAGCAGCTCCGACTTCCTTCGGGGAAGGCTCTGACATATTGCGCTTGCTCTTGAAGGTTAGCCTTGTACTCCGGCGCTATGCTCTTACTCACGCCGCTGTCGATGAAGGGCTCGTCGGAGATGTATTTTATGCCTGTCGTAGGCTCGGAATAGCTTGTGTTTGCAGGCAGCCGACCGCAATCTAAGCTAATGAATCCTAAGAGAGAAAGAGAAGAACATATTTAGAGGTGTGTGTGGTGAAAAGTATAACTAGTTGAAGAAGTTTAATTGGATACTATTGTGTACCTGATTGATCCTGTGCATGAACAAGTATAAGAGACAAAAGAGGAAGCAATGAAAAGAGGAGATGTTTGAACATCTTCTTTTCTTATTAATGTCGTTTTTACTATAGCTTAAGCGTACCAAAGCTATACAGAAAACTAATTATCTGTCATTCAATGTCCTCTTAAAGGATAAATATATACTCACACACATCTCATGTCCAAAATAGTATTATTTGGTTTAACACAGCACTATTCATGGATAATTCTTTTTCTATTCTCTTGCAAATTTGGTGAAGGATTTTATAAATTGCCAACTTGGCTACTGCGACTTTCCTACAATGTGGGGCCTACACTTCTATCGTCGAGAGAATTGACTAATACGTAAGGTTCACCAGTATTGGAGAGATTGACCAATATGTACCATTCACCATTATTGGATGCTTCTCCAAGTGAAAAAACAAAATATACTCTAGTATTTTTCATGTAAATTTCATATAACAAACGTGAACAAACATAAGACCCGTACATATCAAGTAGGAAAAATTAGTAAGATATTATAAAAACAAAAGAAAAAGGAGTATAAGGGACAAATAATTAATTTAATTAATTATACCCATTTGTTTTAACAAACGTGCGCGTAAACAATGGGAGGAAGACTTGCCATAAGTCGTTGATCGCTATCGCTTTGCATGTTACTTTCTATATATTATGATAAATCAACTTCTCTAAATTAATCATTATTTTACGTGGGAAGTTCAAAGGTCAAAATCAAAGAGTTGAGTCTTTGCACACCAACCATCTAATTCTATATAATTTCATATAGGATTCCACCTCAATAATACGTTGACACTATTTCTTCGCAACTATATCTATATCTATATATATATATATATATATATAGTGTTCATCTGACCTTAGCAAGATTTACGCTTCTAAAAGTCAAGAATATTGGCTCTATGGCTAGCTTAACCAAAACGCGTTTGAATCTCCAATATTATTGTCTATATTCACGAAATGTCTTAGTGTTTGCATGTTCACATAAAAAATGACAAAAAGTAATTCAACTGTTTTTTTTTTTTTTTGGTCTGAGAGGTTCCCTATTAGGCTCGTCAAATTTAACGGTATTGAAGTTTGGTTTAATTGACTTGTGGACTATGTGGAGCTTTTGATTGGTGCCTTGAAACTTCCCTACATATACATACATCCATATGTATACGCGTTTTGTGCTTTTAGTAATTTAGTCAACAAATGAAACTCTAATTACAAAAATTTTTTGGTAGAAAATCTAACTAAAGTTTAATTTGTTTACTACGAACTTGTGTGTGTGTGTGTGTGTATATATATATATATATATATATATAATTACCTATAATTCGCAATCAGCATTGTTATTTTTTATTAATTTATAAATGAGGATGCTTAATTTCGTATCCATTTAATTGACAGAGGGAGAAGAACAACTGTTCATGAAGACAAAGAGGCGAGAGAGAGGACTACCAGACAAAAAGAAGGCATTACTTTTGTAAACTAATTTTTGTTTACCGTTATGATCTGACTGAGAACATTAGCACTACAACTCTTTTTTTTTTTTTTTTCAAATAAACAGTGTTTCATATCCTCGTGTGAGGCTTCAAATTAAGTCGCAGTTGCCACAATATTATACATAGTGGTAAAGAAAATTTGGTTAATATATGGTAGCTACTGCACATACTCTTTCTATTGAGATAACCTCGGTTTTTGAACCATATACCGGGTGTTTGACAAAGTGGTGGGAACTGCGGTTTCCACCACAAACTCAGTTATGAACAGTATAAAGCTCTTACATACTACAGTAACAATAAAAAAAATTGCTACAGTATAAAGCTCTCACATGCTACAGTAAAAGTGGTTCTCACCACTGGTTCCCACTACCTTCTAAACACCCCAAACTAAGCTACGATTTTCTAATGCCAAGGATATATAAGGGAAGCTTTCTAAGAAGCTGCTTTTCACATGTTGAGTTTAAAAATTGCTTTTGGAAGTATTTGGATGATCTGTCAGAAGTGCTTTTGCTTTCTAAAAATGCTTTCTGTCAAAGCCACAAAATATGGCTTCTCAAAAAATACTTTTGAAATAGACTTTAAAACTTGAACCTGAGTATTGATAATATATTATAAGCTTAATATAAAATTTTTTTGTAACTTTTTAAAAAATTTAAAAAAATTTTGACTCATGGCTCTTTTATAAATAGGGGCCTCGTTTGGCATTGCTTCTAGAGGCTGCTTTTAGCTTTTACAACCGCCTACAACATTTTAGGGTATTTGGTAAGCCCTATTTCTTAAAATTGCTTCTAAAAACTACTATCCAACAGCAAAAGTTGAGAAGCAACTTAGGTATTGCTATTTTATAGCAGCTTTTGCTTTTATGATTTAAAATTACTAGACTAACCTTAGTAATAATACATAATTCCTAATCTACCTATATTTCTTTAACAAATTGAAGTAAATCAAATAACACATTTTGCTTAGAAATACACTTAGAAATATATTCAAATACTTAAACAACAAAATGTATTAGAAATAAATCAAATAAAAAAATAAATAAATCAAATATCACGTTTTTTTGGATGCTCAAATACCATGCTATGAATTAGAGTGGTTTAATTTTTTAAATCTAATTAAAATTAATAAAAACTAAAGCTATAAATATACACAGTAAAATATCTTTATTTTCGTCATTATATATCTCCAAATAATTTTATACATAGTTAACTAAACACCTATAATTTTGCTTCTGGTTCTTACAACAACTTTGAAAAAGATTTACCAAATACCAACCTACTTCTTGTCCATAGCACAGCATAGCAAAAGCTACAATACAGTACATGAATGTCAAACTGGCCCATTATTTCAAATATTTACTAAAAAGCTACAGCTTTTGCTTCTATTCTTTTATTCACTAAAAGTACAAGCAGAAATTGTACCAAATAGGCCCATATAATATACATACATACATACATATATATATATAGTGGCGCCTGCTTGTTGAATCTTTGTCCACGCATAAAGTTTGCTGGGTGGCAAGTCAGGAAGTACTCTAGGACCTCAATAATTAACTTGCTTGACCATGCAGACTTTCGACAAATATTAATGTAAATGGCAATATCGAGAAAGTAATAAAAAAAAATCTTGAGAGTTGTTTTTAAGTAGAAACAACGTTAAAATTGAGTTGGTATTTTTAAACGAGGTGTTTAAAATTTATCAGAGAGACAGAGAAAGGAACACAGAAAAGGGGCGCTAGAGGATCCAAGTCCTATTAAAAGAAGTATTTCTCCTGTTTTATCCACAAAGTGGTCACTCCTTTGTCGTAGAAGGTAGAAACCACGCTTACTGGAATAATAATATATGTGACAAAGTTTGACAATCCTTTTTATCCAGCGGCCCAAGATTAGATGATAAGGTTTGCATTCGAAATTTCATCACTTGTAACAGTTTGCCCTTTAAAATCTTGATTTGTAAAGAAAATTAAGTCATGATCAACATCGTTCTCCTTTTTGTTGAAATTTATCAAATATTAGCAAGTAGTTGCAATGTACTCGAATACAAACATTGTATTAATATTTTCAAACATAGAGGTTGTTGATACAAATTTTTCAAATTTGTGGAAACTAAAAGTTCACCGAAATCAGCATATTATTCCGAGAATGCATTAGAAGAAATGGTGATTTAGAGCTTAATAGACTAGCACTTACATGAAAATATATAGAACTTGGCTTGTCACAAGAACTATGAGAGTAAAACTAAGAAGTTGGTGCAAGAAATTGCTCAAAAATACATAAATACTCCACTCATAAGAACATTGACAAAGCTCTACCTTGCCAAGGGATTGAGTTCTGTAGTCATATTCACAAAGAATGTGTCGATTGAATTTGTTGAATCCGTCATTCTACAATTGTTCCATCGAGCTAATTCTGTTGCCAAAGACTCGTTTAGTTCATTCACTACTTGGGTCATAGTTGGCCTTTTAGTGGATGAAGCAGATGCGCAAGCCATTGATATTTCAACAGCTTTCCAAACAGAGTTAACTTCGAAATCTCCATTTAATATCCCCATTAGCAAGCATGGAACTGACCCATTGGCTTATGTGAGTCCTCTCATCATGATGAGATTTATTTATGGCAGGTCGGCTTGTGATTATCTCTAATAGTACAACTCCAAAACTATAAACGTCACTTCTTTCATTTAGCCTATTTGTTATGTAATACCTGCAGAGGAAAGTATGAGACTTTGTTCAACATAATTGCAATAATACTACTAATTAGTAATTTTTAAATTCTTTATGAAGAGATGCAATTTTTGTCTTCTCCTTTTAACTTGGGACTAGTTTGTGTATTATTTTCAATTGTTAAAGAATGTGTGCGCTCTGTGAATAATGTAAAACTTACTCCTGATCAAGATATCCGGGTGTGCCAGCAACAACTGTAGACATATGCCTACCACCATCAGTAGGATAACTTTTAGAAAGACCAAAATCAGCAAGTTTGGCTTGAAAATTCTCATTTAACAAGATATTTATAGTCTTCACATCTCTATGCACAATAGTAGGCTTACAACCATTGTGGAGATACTCCAAACCTACATTTTAAGATCCACACTTATTCTTGTTATGTTGTAAATATTTAGAGTCTTGAGGCATTTTATTCAATTGAGCAATGCTACAACTGTAGGAGCATGAGTTCTTTTTAAAGCTTAAAAGTTGCATGCATCCTATTTCTTCTTGAGCAATGTGGGATCACAAAATTGCCACATCGCTGCACTTTTTCTTACTTTCAAAATAGGAAAAAATAAATAATATATAAATAAAGAAACGATCAGAGTACGTTGACTCTTTACAAACCTTGTGCTGCATCAATTGCTATTTTAAGTCTTCCTTCCCAACTCAGAACATTCCTATTGCCTACACCTATACAGAAGAATCACATCTATTATGCTTTTATCATTTTTTTTCGATAATAACTATAATTTGATGGTGATTAAAAGAAAAAAGCTGACAATGAGGAAGAAGAAAACTAATACTATCGATCTTTTATTGTAGGGAACCACCTGAAAGATGAGAGTCCAAATTTCCATTTGCCATGTACTCACAAATAAGTGCCATGTTTGTTCCTTCATTGCAATACCCAATAAGGCTAGTCAAGTTTCTATGATGAACTCTCATAAGAAGTTTAACCTGGGCTTCAAATTCCCGTACTAAATTCAATATGTGAATAAGAAAAAAAACCATAAGCTTAATAATTTAGCGTGGAAGCGAAATTAGAAACATGTAGCAGGTTGTCAAGTAATTAATTTCTAGATGACAACAAGCTTCAAAAAACAAAAAACAAAAACAAAAACAAAAAAAAAACACGCACTTTAAAAACGTGGGTGAAATGTATAATAATATTGATATACATATAAAAAACAACAATAACCTGAGAAACGACATCAATCTAAAAAGGAGAACAATCTGCTAATAACAATAACATGAAAACAACAATCAAATGTGAACAAGTCAACTTAAGAGAACAACGAAGGCATGAGATGAAAAAGTTACAAGTTAAATTTATTTATTTATTCTTTTTTCAAAAAAAAAAAAAGCTTTTTAAAAACCTATTTGCTCTTTCAGTATGGAATGATGATAATTATGAATTTACATGGGGCAATGCCTCCAAGTAACGCATAAAGCATTAAGGTGAAAGGGCAAAGTTAAAGGAATGCATGCAGCTGAAGTTGAGAGACGAACGACAGTAATGGGATGACACGACATATAAATCTTTCAACGACAGATAAATATAAAACGACAAAGAATTGTTGCAAGGACATAAAATTTGAAAAACTGAGGCGTAGAAATTTCAAAAACAAGAACCTATTACGAAAATTAAAAATGAATTAAAAAATTAACATACAGAGAAAAATAACAGCCATCTTATAAATGGCAAAGTAAGGAAACGACAGAAAGTGCAAGAAATGAAAAACAGGAATAAAGATAAGCATGCCTCCGCTTGAAATTGTTGATAGCCCTGAACCGATGAAGGTGAAAGCATCTTGACAGCCACTTCAGTGCTATTATCATCCAGGAAGCCATGATATAAGTGTTCCAAATCCTCCTTTTCCAAGAATTCTCTCAAAGTTATTTGTCATTTTTATGATTTCAGCATACGTGAATTGCCGTTTTCTAGACTCCAACATCGAATCATCCGGCTAAAAATTGGATTCCGCATTCACAGTTACACCTATTAAGAATCCCCATGCGTGTTTTTTTTTTTTTTAAGAAAGCTTTCTTAACTAGCTATAATATATATAGAAAACATTTTTGGTGTTCTTTTTCGACCGAAGAATTATTGAAAGAAGAAAAGAGGCTGTTTTGTTACCTTGTTTCTTTTTCTTTCTCAGGCTAACTAAAATTGTTGCTGCTATTATTATGAGGACTACCAATCCACCAACTGATGCTGCTACTGGAATCAAAATGCTGTTGCTCTTCTTCTTCTTCTTGCACCGAGACGAGGCACATAAGTCTAAATTTTCTTCGAAACTAGCAAATGTAAAGAAATTATGGTAAGTTAGATTCAAAGATATGAAAATGATATCATGAGATTAACAGCTGGTGCAAAATGGCTGGCACAAGAATTTTAAATTATGATCAGCGTATATTTTATTTTCTCTCAGATCTGTTTGTACTTTAAAAATAGTGGAAAAATATTATAAGATGTTGTTCTAATTAGTTGAAAGAGGAACACACCTTAACGATAACGAACCACTCTCCGATCTTTCCATAAGTTCTGATGGAACTGAGCCTGTGAGTTTGTTTCTTCTTATGTTTCTGTTAACAGAAAGACAAAACCTCAATCCTATAAAATAACGATACATGTCTTTTATTCTAAGTAATTACTTACAGGACTTTCAAGTTGGGTAGGGAAGACAAAAAATCAGGCACTGATCCAGTTAAGCTGTTGTTTGACAAGTCCCTGCGCGAAAGAAGCACAGATTTCGTATATAGTACCGGTCAATCAATATATTTTTTATATTGAAAATTTTGGTTTCTGTAATTAGTAGATAATTAACTTCATAACACGTACTTACAGAGATTCTAACATGTCGAGTTTGGATATGTGTTCGGTTATATTCCCGGTTAATCCGCTGGAGGACAAGTTCCTGATATAAATCATTTATAACTCAATCAAATGATCAATACTTAAAGAGTTAATTTAATGTTGTTGAGGAAGCAATAATTTGGGCTAAATTGAAGCAAGTTGAGACATAATTAACTTACAACGATGTAATTCTAGGAGGATCAAAGATATCGTTGCTACAGTTTAGACCTGCCCACAAGTATCCTATGGGAACACAAGGGTCTCCATCCCAGTTTCTCTTCACATCATAGGTTGACTTTATGCTTGTGATAGCTTCCACTAATATTAATAAAAATCCATAGAAAACCAGTGAAAACAACCATTTATATAATATAGAAAAATGAAAAAAAAGAAAAGAAAAGAAAAGAAAAGAAGTAGAAATATGTTAGAAATTATTTTGCTTCCCAAAAATTAAAAAAAAAAATGTCAAGAGAACTCCCTGCACATACCATCATCTTGGTGTGTCTCTGATTGCTCAAAATCCAGCAGAGTATAGAACCCAATAGCATTGAGAATTGGTGGCAGAGTTGAAATTTCGAGTCTGTCGATCGAAAAGCTATAGTTCGATTCCCCAGTTAAGGGTCTCGTGCTGTAGATGGTGGTCGATTTTAAGTACGTCGGAACAACAGGTCGGCACAAGAGCCTTCCATTTACGTTGATATTAAAAGCTCTGTACTCATCGGATTCGAGGCGTTGGAGTTCGGCAAAGTCTATGTAAAGATAATACCTGTCGGTTGCATTTGGTGGCTCAAGGTAGAATTCAAAGGAATTAGCACTTTCATTTTTGGGTGTCCCCGCAGTGCTCATTACAACAGACGGTGGCCAGTAGTCGATGTGATTTTGCGGATCCACGGCGAGCGACGAAGTTAATTCCGTCCATGCGTCATCATTGGAGGGGATCCAGATTCGGTCATAAGCGTCATACGGATACCTAATTAGGGAGATTTTTTTGTTAGAGTTTAAAATATTCATACATCCTATTAGTTAGTAAAGTTTCAAAAGTGTAAAATTTTCATTAAATTTCATTACTAAAAAAAGGGAGGAATTACATGATTAGCTGTATGAACTATTGGTGGTTAAACCAACATCCAATCGCGCAAACATTGAGAAGGCACCAGAGTCATGAATCTCATAAGTGGTGTTTTTCAAAGGCCTGAACTCCAAAGCTTGAATAAATGGTGTCCCAGATCCGGTGTTGACAAGACACACGTGGACGTAGTTCTGTGGAGGAGTGTATATGATTTCTTTTATGACGGCCAAAGATACAGACTGGAATATCACCGTATCCCAAAAGTTCGCTCCTATGTGCAGATCGAATTGCGGAGTTTTGTTTCTGCCGTCGTAGTCGCCATAAAAAAAATGTGGCCCTGATCAAGTACTTAGTCCCCTTTTCACGCCTACTCTGTAACAGTTTCGAATTCCATCAGGAAAGCTTCTGAGGTATGTTATTTGCTGTTGAAACTTGGCGCTATATTGGGGCGATATGGTTTTGCCCTCACCGGTATCAACGAAAGCTGCGTCGGAAAAGTAGTTTATGGTTGTCGATTTCTCGCTGTAGCTAGAATTGTTTGGCTGCCCACAATCTATGCTAATGAAGCCCGAGAATTTAAAAAAACAAAAAAAAAAAAAAAAAAAAAAAGAGCCTATAAGTAAACGTCAATTATGTGATCATTGGAGGTAATATAATTGATTATTTTCACCTGTTTGATCCTGGACGTGGACTATGTTTACAAGTGCAAAAACGACAAGCAAAACAAAGAGGAAGCTGTGTTTGGATCTCTCCATTACCCTCATACTGTGTACCAGGGCTAAGCAGCACAAGTCTGCAAACTTGTCCTCCAATATGGATTTATATCATTTTGTATGAAGATGATATATGTATTAGCGGCCAGCTAGACTTAGATAGCTAATCATTATATTAATTAGGACAAATTACATTGACATCCACTCATTTTCATTGATTTTATAGTGATATACCATCGACCAGACCTTATTACACTGATGCCCCCTAACTAACTCCATTAATTTAAAATAAAAATGAAATGATGAAAGAAAATATCCAAATAGTCTGGGTCGTTTAATTAGCTGTTAATGAAAATTGGTCCTCAGTGTTGAATCTATGAGCAATTATGAACCATTGATTTGGAATCATAAACCGTGGCATGTAAACTATCAAAACCCTACTTGAGCCGCGAAATCCCTGGGATCCCCCTCAGGCCAACACTTGAGCCGCGGTTTATCTGTCTCTATACATCGTGCCCCACTCGCTCCCGCGCCACCCACACCAGCTAGTCCTAGCACTCCCCGTTCCAGCGGCCCATCACAAGTCCCCTGACCCCAAATCCCACACACGAAGCTTGTCACCCAAACGCCCTCTCCGTTAAGCCCATCTAGAAGAGAAAATGAAGGTTGAAATGTTTGAAATTAATTAGGATGATTTGATATTGAAAATGTTGTTCAATTTAGGTAAATGGATTGCTAAAAATGTGATAATTTTATGCTGAAACGAAATTGCTTAGTGTTGTTTAGGTTCAATAAATATGTCACGGCTTCAAATGTTTTCACTGTTATAGGTGCATATAGGCATTTTAAAAAACCCAACGGTCATAAAGAAAATTTCTTTACTTTTAAATGACATCGAGGGTGTCCTTGTGAAATTTTTTTGGTCAAGGAGTGTCATTGTGACTAAGTTTAATTAAAGGAGTGTCATTGTAATGTTGATAAAATTAGAAGGTGTCGATTGGAGTAAATTTTCCTTTTATTATTTTATGGAATCAAATGCAATAAGGACTTGGTCTCTAGCTAGCTAGCTCTCTTCTCTTCTTTAATTTTCTCTTCTTTTTCTGTTTTAGCACAGTGACAAATTCATATATGCTATATATCATGTTGTGCCCTAATATTGGACTTTATCACCTTGTTTATAATATTAATTTGCTAACAAAAACCTATATTTTTTTTAATATCTTTTATAGTTTAACAATTTTCTTCTATACAAATTACTTAGTAAAATACTTGGATAATCTACTTATGAGAGATTCATTAGATTAGAAAAATATAAAAACTATCATGCAAGTAAAACACATGATGCCACCCACATTGGATGGTAGCTGGCTACTACCTTCGGAACTCATTAGAAAAGTACACAACTTGGAAAATAACAATAATTTGGTACGAATGACCACTAAAATGCATGTGCAATATATATTGAGCTTTCATGTATTAATCTTAGCCCCTAGCTTACTAAAATCAGGGATGGTATTAAAGTTTCGACGATATTCCAGTGCGTGTAAACTAATATATATATTTTTTTGAACGAATAATTTATAGTACGTTGATTCCGTACAATGGATATGCCAACTAATTAAATGCCTTTTATAGGGCGATGACATAACTGGAATGAGAAAACATCCATTTATCAAATTTTGTGTCCCAGCAAGTGGTTCAAACCTTTCTGCAATCATTGAACAAGCATCTTACAAATTATTTTCGCAAAATGATCTACTTAAAGTCCACTTGATCACTAACAGAAACAATTGGAGCATTTTCTTTATCCATAACGTATATGAAAAAGACTTGAAACGAAGTCTTCACTTGTGAGTTTGTTGCATGTTTAATTTTATACATTTATCACCTAGCCAACTCAAAATTGGCATCTTACGATCATGACTCGGTAAACAAACAAATGTCTGGCAAACCTAAATATTCTTCTCCTTAAAATCTCCTTAGATTAATATAGTCGTTTGTCTTTACTAATTGCACTCCAAAGTCGATAACAAGACACCTCCTGGCCATTGCCCTTATCTCAGATGTCGTTCAATTTAAGTCTATATGTATCAAACTGCTAACACTGTCTATTTCATATAATTAGTTTTACTGCATCTTATGATTTTCACAAAGCTTATCCCAAAAACAAGAAAACAAAACAAAACAAAACAAAAAAAAAAAAAGTTTAGGTATCAGCGAAACCCTAGCGGTCTAAATCCAGACGGGACTGCTCAAATGGTGGTTTCAGCTTGATTTTTAAAATTTTAAGTTAATTAGTTAAAACCAGACCGAACTATTTCCTCGAAAAAAAATTAAAAATAACAGACCGGACTGGTTCATGTCTGAAGGCTTATTGGATTTTTTTTTAAAGTTTCGACCAAGATGGTAAACTGAACACAAAAACTTACATCAGATCATTGTCCAGACCAACTATTTTATTTCTAGCTCAGCTAAATCAACCCCAAAATTTCCATGAAAAATGATGGAAAAGATTTCAAATGCAATATATATTTCTTCAACGAACAACTCGCTTCATTTTCCGATTTGGCGTGTTGTGATTGAATGCAACGATATCTTTGTTCACATTAAGAAAAACATAATGTGCAGGTCCTTTTATATTTTTAACTATTAAATTCAAAATTCTGTTACGCCAACGTACCCATTTTATAATCTTTTTTCCCTTGCCAGATTTTTTTTTGCGGGTAATTTTTTCAGCTTAAGGGTTTTGTTAGAAAATAAACGAAAATATGCAACAAGAAATTAACAGAGAACAAGAACATATAGATATGCCTGGAAAAACTTAGAAGGAAAAAACCATGGGAAAAGGTAGAAGCAAATCTATTATTTCAAAAAATTAGTACAAGATGAGAGTGTTTCGAAATATACATACATACAGACCTTCAAAAAATTCTCATAATTATAATTTCACTACAAACGTTATAAGCTGGACCAAACAGAATTCGAATCACCATACTCTAACAATCTTTACCTTGACATGAATTCCAATGCAGGAAGGAAAACAAACTCCAATCTTGGACAAAAGCTCTCCACCTCTTCCACAACCAGCCCTAAACGCAACAAAACTCAGCAATGAATACCAACTAAGTCCAAGCAATGCTCGAACGTGGCTACAGGGAGTGACTTGGTTATCAAATCAATGGGATTATTATGGGCACTAATTTTGCTCACAACAATATCACCACAAGCAATGATGTCATGCATAAAATGATACCATACATTAATGTGATTTGTCCTCTCATGAAACATCTGATCTTTTGTGAGGAAAATAACACTCTGACTATCACAAAAAAACTGTGGTAATCTACAAGTCTTCACTGAGCTCACCAAATAATCCCTTCAATCAAATAGCTTCCTTACAAGCCACTAAAATAGCCATGTACTCAGCCTTAGGAGTAGACAATGCAGTTGTAGCCTGCAAAGTAGCTTTTCAACTGATAGCACAACCACCAATGATAAAAACGTACTTATAAGAGATCTTTTTTATGAGGATCTCTAGCAGAATCAGAATCAACATATCCAACAACTCCATCTCTAGTTCTCTCACAATACAAATAAACATTAGTAGAGCCACACAAGTGTCTAAAAATCTACTAAATTGCTTTCCAATGTTCTTTCTCAAAATTCACCATATATCTACTAACTGCATAGGATAAATCTAGACATGAACAAACTATAGCATACATAAGGGATCCCACTTGACTAGAATATGGAGCTCATGACATATATTCAACATCATCATCTAATTATGAAGATAAAGCAGATGAAAGTCTGAATGGGCCGCTAATAAAGTATTGATAGGTTTGGTGTTTGCATATTGAACCTAGAAAGAACTTTCTCAATGTACCCTTTCTGACTTAGGTATAATTTACTTGCTTTTTTATCTTTTAAAATCTCTATTCCTAGTATCTTCTTTGCCGCTCCTAAGTCTTTCATCTCAAACTCCTTACTGAGCTGAAGTTTGACCTTTCTTATCTCCTCCTTATCTTTGGCTGCTATTAACATATCATCAATGTATAAGAGTAGATAAATACTCTTTTTAAAGTAGACACAACTATCATAACTGCTTCTTTTGAAAGCATGAAAAGTCAAAACGAGTTAAACCTCTTATACCACTATCTAGCTGACCGCTTCAAGCCATAAAGAGACTTTTTCATAGGTACACATAGTCCTCCTTACTTGGAACTATAAAAGCCTCTGGTTGCTGCATGTAGATGTCTTCCTTAAGTTCCCCATGTAGAAATTTTTTCTTCACAGCCTACTAATCAAGCTCAAAATTGTGCATGGCCACTATACCAAACAAAGCCCGAATCGAGCTATGCTTTACAACTAGGAAAACCACATCTATGAAGTCTACATCCAAACCCTAACTATATCCTTTTGCAGCTAATCTTACCTTGTACCTGGCTTCTTTAACTCTTGGTATTCCTTCTTTCCTTTTGAATGCCCATTTGCAACAAATAGCCTTCTTACTTCACTAAGTCCCAAGTGCCATTCTTATGAATTGATTCCATCTATATGGCAATCATTCATCTGCTAAAATTGTCACAATTAACTGCATTTGAGTCAGTAGAAGATTCTTGACTAGACTCAATATCTTCGGCCACATTTAAGGTATAAGTAACTAAATCCGCCTCAGCATATCTCTGTGAGGTCTAATATCTCGTCTAGGCATGTCTTTAACAAATGGAATACTATAATGGTGCTGGTGGGTGAGGATGAGGAAGCAGTACCACCCTATATCTCTGAGCTAGATTGAGATATAAACTTTAATATAAAACCTGCCCCAATCTCAAATTCCACATGTGTGCCTAAATTCTGTTACCTTTATCATAACAATCTCTAGAAGATAAGTCATGAAGCATAATAATTTCATCAAAAATAACATCTTTATTGACTATGACTTTGTTGGTTTCGAGACACCAAAGCTTATATCCCTAAACACCCAACTTACAGCCAATAAAGGCACACTTATAGATCTATGTTCTAGTTTTCCATTATCAACATGAGCATAGGCAGGACATCCAAATATTATTAAATCAAAATAACTAGCAGCAGTGACCATATTTCTTGTGGAGTCTTTTTGTCAATAGCAGTTGAAGGAGAGCAATTAACAATAAAACAAGCTATAGAAGCTGCTCTAGCCCAAAATGACGTAGGTAAATTAGCATTGGAGAGCATATAACATAATTTCTCCATCAAAGTCCTATTCATGCGCTCTGCTATACCATTTTGCTATGGAGTACGACGAACTGTATGATGCCTAACAATTCCTTCTAACTTGCATAGAGCATTAAACTCATCAAAACAAAACTCCAAGCCATTACCTATGCGGAGACTTTTTACTCGCTTCTCAATCATAGTCTTCCACTCCTTGAATGTAGGTAACATATTATTCTTTTGGTTCAATAAGAACACCTAACTTTCTTGGAAAAATCATCAATGATAGTCAGCATATAATTAGCACCTCCCTTAGAAGGCACTGTAGATTGTCCCCAAAGATCAGAACGTATATAATCAAGAGCTCCCTTTTTATTGTGAATACCTTTTGTGAATCTGACTCTCTTCTAGTTCCCAAAAAGGTAGTGTTCAAAGAACTTCAATTTACTAATGCTCTGACTATCAAGAAGTACCCTTTTGCTTAGTTCAACTATCCCTTTCTCATTCCTCCAACTTTAACCACAATATAGAGGTGGTTTTTTCCTTCAAAATATCTTAAAGAATTTGGTTTGAGAGATGAAGATGAATTTGAAATAAGACCTTTCAATCATTACGTTGTTTTTTCCTCTGTTGACCATGGTGAGGGCATCTAATCAAACCCTAGTAATGTGTCATCCAAATCTATCTTTGCGAGCACAGCCTGCATCTTAACCTGCCATAGCAAAAATCTAGTGTTGCAATCCAAAAGCGGAATATCGTATTTCATGGTTGCTATTGTTGACGTCGCACCTGGCTTTCACTCTGATACTAGTTTGTTAGAAAATAAGCGAAAATATGCAACAAGAAAACAAAGAACAAGAACACACAATATACGTGGAACACTCTAGAAGGGAAAAACTAAGTGCGGAGGCAGAAGCAGATCTACTATTTCAAAAAATTGGTACAAGTGGAGAGTGTTTCGAATAATACCTACATACAAACCCTTCAAAATTTTCATAATTATAATTTCACCACAAACATCACTCTACAAACTTTTTGAGCGGAACCAAATAAAATTTAAGTCACCGTACTCTAACAAGTTTTAATTAGGCCCCTTTTTTGATGCAATGCTTATGAGTTAATTTGTTAGCAACTTGGTTATCTTGGAGAAGAGTAGAATCGCAAGCCACTTAGAGCTTGTTTGGAATGGCATAAAAAATAAGTTCATTTTAGCTTATTTCAAAAGCCGTTTTTAAAAATGTTTGGATTAACTTATCAAATGTGTTTTTTTTTTAATTTTTATGAGCAGTTTTGGAACAAGTCAACCTTTTTAGTGCCTAATAAAAAAATTCTTATGAAAAACTATTTTATATACATTTTCTTACCTTAATTTCATTTTAGGATAACAAATTAATAATTCACATCCTGTTTTTTGATTTATTTTATTTTTTATTTTAGTATGAGCTTTTGGCTTAATTAACTAAATATATTTAAAATCTCGTCAGAAATTAAAAGCTACACCTTTTAAATACTAATTAAAAACCTCTAACTTATGCATCTATTTTCTATTGCTTAAAAATAAAAACACAAGCTATACCAAACAAGTTCTTATTTTGCAAACCAAATTGAACATATAGATAAAGTCACATTCAATATCCATAATTGAGGTGGCATCCAATCATAGAAACGATAGATGATTGCCCAATTTACCAGTCGCGCCCACTTTAAGAAGGATGAAAAAAGATTCCAATTTTAATATTTTTTAATCAAGATCTTGATATTGAAGTTCTATTTCGGTAGTATGTCATTGAAATTTCAATCCGTGGAGATGGATAGCTTGTTCAATATTGTCAGCTTTGAAGCGCGTGGTAGAGGTAAAGTCAACATCTTTGGGAACTATTCATTTTGTCCAAATTAAGTTCTAAATTTTAGAAATATGCAAACTACTCATTTAAAATATAACTAAAGTCAATATATTTTAAAGTTGGGATTTCAAATTATTTGTGGCCAACATCTTGCCATAGACCGTTCGAAGCAGAAGGCCAATTTGACATTTTTGCCGCAGTTTTTTATAAACAGAAGTTTGGGGCACAATAGTTATAGTCCTTGTCAACTTTTCCACTTGCTATTCAGCAAAATCAACTTCAAATAAAGTTAAAGGCATGATAATAATGGAAAGGATTTCAAATGTAGCTCTTCAACGTTCACATACAAAATACAACTTACTCATCGAGAAAGAACCCTTTTAAGTCATGTCTTGCAAATTTTGGTGCCTGCTTGTCCCATATCTAGAACTAGCTCTAACACATAAATATATGGATTAGGGGGTTAGCTAGAGAAGCCGTTATTTATAATTATATATATATATATATATATATATATATATATATCTACCTTAACTTGTATGTCATTTGAAAACAAAAAAGAAGAATGCCACTCATCAAATATCATGATACATAGCCAATCCATAGTAACATTTGATTGAATAATGAAATTGGTGAAAAAAAGAAAGAAAGACAGAAAGGGAAAAAGAGGTTCAAGTAACAGATAAAGTGAAAAACACTCTGCACAATAAATCAATGCTTGTGGAGAACTTAAGTGCTTCTATCTTGCCATAGGACTGAATGTGGTAGTCATTCTTAGAGGCAATGCATCACTTGAATCTGTTGAATAAGTCATGCGATTATCATTCCTTTGAGTTAATTCTGATGACAAACACTCCCTTAACTCAATTACTACTTGGCTCATGTTTGGCCTTCTAGAAGATGTTGAAGATAAACAAGCCATTGCTGTCTCAACTGCTTTCCAAACAGAGTTAATTTCAAAATCTCCATGCAACCTTGGATCAACAATACTCTTAATGTCGCCATTGGATAACATAAAATCAACCCATTGACTTATGTGAGCGTTCTCATTGTCGTTATTTCTACTTATGGCCGGTCGGCTTGTTATTATTTGCAGGATAACCACCCCAAAGCTATAAACATCACTTTTCTCATTGAGCCAGCTGTTGTTTGTTACACTACTCATGACAAGGTCAATTTCTTTGTTAGGAGATTCAATATTTAAATTTCATCTGATATATATTTCTCATTAATATTTTGTATGTGCTTAATTGTTTTAGAAAGTGCTCACAAATAAATAATGTGGTAACTCACTCAGGGTCTAGGTAGCCAGGAGTGCCAGCAATATAACGTGTTGATACATGAGTGGCATCATCGGTAGAAAAAAATCTTGACAAACCAAAATCAGCAAGTTTCGCTCGAAAGTTCTCATTCAACAAGATGTTTGCAGTCTTCACATCTCTGTGAATTATAGGTGGCTTACAACCATGGTGCAGATACTCCAATCCTGCGTTTTAAAATCCCCACTTCACTATTCCGAAAAATGAAAACTGAAATATTCAATTGCGATGACAAGGAAAAAGAAAAAAATTGAAGAGGTCAACTTCTAGCTAACCTTGTGCTGCATCTATGGCTATTTGAAGCCTTGTCTTCCAACTCAGGACATTGGCTTGCCTACCTATAATACCAATGCACCAAATGTTAATTAGAACGTTTCTGCATGATTTATTTATTCTCAATTGCAAGTTATACAAACATGTAACTTTTTGGTTCTATTTTTACAATGAACCCCTCTACAAGAGAGGTCTTTTAAGAAAAAAATTGTCCCAAAAAATATCCACTCTTAACATTGAAAACATAATTGAAGGATGAAAAACAAAGCCAATGTATAAAACAGAGGATAAGGTCAGGAAGACACTGATCAAAGGTAAGCAAAGGAAGAAGACAAACAGAAAAGAGCATAAAATAATGCACAGTAGCTAAGTATAGTACAATATGCAAGGTTTGGGATTTGGATTATCTTAAATGGAGAAGGAATCACAAAACAAAATGTACCTGAAAGATGCGAGTCTAAATCTCCATTAGCCATGTACTCATAGATAAGCCCCGTGTTGGTTCCTTCTTTGAAATACCCAACAAGGCTAGTCAAATTTCCATGATAAACCGTCATAAGAAGCTTAACCTGTAACCCAATGTGACATCTTTCTTTAACATATAAGGATAATCCAAGAAAAAATAGTGCATAAAATTGTGAGTGGTGAATACTTGCCTCTGATTCAAATTGTCTATATTGCTGTTCCGCTTGTTCTTGCTTTCTTTTCTCCTCTTCTTCAGATTGCTGATGACTAACTTGCATTGGTGGAAGAGAAATAACCTTGACGGCCACTTGACTACTTTCGTCTATGAAGCCATGGTACACTGCTCCAAATCCACCTTTTCCCAAAACTCTCTTGAAGTTGTTTGTAATTCTTATGACCTCAGAATATGTGAATTTCCGTTTTTTGGAGTTGAAAGACTCGTTTTCATAGTCAAAATTTTCCTTGAGTAAACCTGCATTGGGAAAAATTTATTACCTTCTGTTTATCTTTCTCTTTGTACATTTTTGAAAAGTAAGGATATTACCTTGTTTCTTTTTAGTCTTCAAACGTATCAAAACAGCCCCTGCTATTAAGAACACAACGAACAAGCCACCAACTGATGCTGCAACCGGAACTACGACACTGCTGCTCTTTTTCTTCTTCTTGCATGGAGACGAGGCACATAAATTATCATTTCCTTTAATGCTGTTATCAATAAAGGAAGACATTGTCAGTTTTGAAATTCAAATTTGTGTACAAATTTGTTGATATGTCACATCTCAAATTACTTTTCTCGACGAACCATTTGGGAGCTGAAAGGTAATTTTATAATTTTTAACAAGAAATAGACCTCAATGATAGGGAACCATCATTCGATTTTTCAACGAGTTTAGCTGGTACCAAACCAGTGAGCTTGTTGTTTCCCAAGTTTCTGCAAAAACAGAAGACATATATTTAATCTCACAATTTCTATAAAAAAGAAATTTTTAGTACCAATTAGTACCCTAAATGACTTACAGGACTTTCAAATTTGGCAATTGAGAAAGGAAATTAGGCACTGATCCTGTTAAGCTATTGTTTGATAAGTCCCTGAAATGAAACACAAATTTAAATTTTTTACATGCACAGCTTGTTAGTGACCATATTCTGAACCAGCATGACCAGAAATGATGAGAGACGTCAGGTATACTTACAAGGACTCAAGCATACTGAGTTTGGATAAGTATGTACTTATCTCGCTGGTCAATCCACTGGAAGATAAGTCCCTGGTATTGCAATTTCATTACTAATCACATAATTATCAAGAGTTGAGAATGAAATCACGTTGTCAAATTGGCAAAAATTTACATAACAGAATTGTGGTGGTGAACTTACAGGGTTGTGATTCTTGGGGGACTAGAACCATCATTGCTACAATTTAGACCTTGCCACAAGTATCTTATTGGAACACAAGGATCTCCATCCCAGTTTCTCTTTACTCCGTAATTCGACTTTACTTTCATTATGGCATCCACTAATTTTTTTAATATTAATTAGTAGAGTAATGAAAGTAATTATAAGAGATAACTTAACAAAAGAGAATCAAGCGTGGCGAATTTGAGAGTCCAAATACGTACCATCATCTTGTTCTGTTTCTAATTGAGAGACTCCCACCAGCGTGTATATCTCCAATGCGTTTAATATTGGAGGCAGAGTCGAATTCTCGAGCTTTTCTAGAGTTAAAGTGTAATTTAAGCTTCCAGTAATGGGTCCTGTGCTGTAGGAGGTGGTTGAGGACAAGTATTTAGGCACAACGGGTCCATGCAAAAACCTCCCATTAACGTTGATGTTGAATGCTCTGTACTCGTTGGCTTTCAGTTGCTGGAGTTCCGCAAAGTGCATGTAGAGATAATAATCAGTGTTCGCATCCGTCGCCTCTAAGACGAGTCGCAAAGGACCACTTTCATCAACCGGCATGGCGGCATTGTTCATCACCACAGGTGGTGGTTGGAAATCGATGTGACTTTCAGCATCCACGGTTTGTGATGTTGTTAAATGTTTCCATTCGTTACTGGTATACCGCACCCACATGCGGTCGAAAACGTCGTAAGGATACCTAAAAATTGGCGAATATCATTTGATAATCTATTCTTAGAACATTGTACTTGATAAAAACATTAGAAAAAAAAGGTGCGAATACTAATTCAACACATCTTTTTTTCGGCCGGGCCTAAAAATTCATTAAATACAATTTCAACTAGCACTCTGCAAATTTCCTTCATGTTAGTTGACTCCTCTGTCTCAACTTAAAAAAAAATAATAATAATAATTAAAAATCATAGAAATAGTGCTCTGCAAGAATTCGACGAGTACCTTATTATATTAGTTAAATTTGAACCGACATCCATTCGAAAAGCGAGCGCCAATGACGTCTGAGATTCGGCCTCATAAGTCGTGTTCTTGAGAGGCCTGAGTTCTAATCCCGTAATGAACGGCGTCCCAGATCCGGTGTTGACGAGGCAAAGACGAACATAATTCTGTAACGGGAAATGTATGATCTCCTTCACAACAATGGATGGAGAATCCAAAATTTCCACGGTGTCCCAAACATTAGGCCCCAAGTGAAGATCGAATTTCGGCGTACTGTTCTTGCCATCATAATTGCCGTACAAGAACCATGCCCGGATCAGATACTTCTTGCCCTTTTTGGTGTTTATTGTGTAGCAGTTCCTGATTCCATCAGGAAAGCTTCTCAGAGTTGTTGCCCACTTCTGACGGTTGACTATGTATTCAGGCAATATGCTGTTAATTTTACCACCATTGATAAGTGGTGCGTCTGAGATGTAACTAATTCCTGTTGTGTTCTCTATGTAGTTGGAGTTTTCTGGCAATCCACAGTCCAAGCTAATGAAGCCTGAAAAAGAAGAACCTTAGACATAGCTAAAAGCGCAAAAGATTAATGATCAACATAATTTGGAGATTTGTTATAAACATACCTGATTGACCATCCTGGGAATGAGCAACAAGGAAAAGAGCAGAAACAACAGGCAAAAATATTGCCAAGTGGAAATGCTTGAACATCTCATTTACACTCATGCTTTGCAAATATTGCAATGTAAATCAAGGAAACTTAATTAGGAGGCCTAATGAAAACCTTTTCTCTTCATGTATATATATAATATTCTTGTCATGTGTAGCAAGTGTATAAAATAGAGAATATACAACTGCCATAACTCCACCCTTTTACAAGGGATGGACCCTACTTGTAAGAGCCCATCTTTTGTAGGGATAAATAGTATTACTTTATAAAATAAACTGAGTTGGCGACTTGAATGGTGTTTGATAATATGATTAGAACCACTTTTATTTGTTACAGTGTAACCTCTTATATATTGAAATCATAAATAAAAAGTATACTATAATATATAACCTCTTCTATGTTACAGTATTTTCAACCACATGTGATTTTAACCCATGCTTTCAAATACCCTATTGGTCTACTCTTTTTTTTTTTTTTTTCTTTTTTTGCCCTTTCTTCTTTCCATCATGGGACCCTAGAGATCCTTTTGAGATCTTACAGATTATACGTGGATTTCCTATCACGTTCGTTTAGTTGACGACTTTGAATCGCGTAATTTGCACTTTACCCCAACGATACGCTTAAAGTCCAGATATGGGGCCCGGAGGTCAAGTTGACATTTGGCAGTCAAAAGCCTTGCATGCCAAGGTAATCCAATAGCTACTTATCGGTTGAACAAGATCTTTTTTTATTTAGATTTTTTTTTTCTTTTTTGGATTGTTGGACGTTATATCTTTAATCCGATAAATTATGAGATAATAAGTATGAGAAAATTCACTAAGAAATTTCTAAGGCATATAGAATGCATCCTTTTTTAAGGTTAAAATAGATACTTCGTTATTATTAGCTTATAACACATGATTGTTAAATAACAATAAATTTATCTGATATTTAATTCAGAGAAGGGATCTAATTATGAGAATTTTTCACGACTTCATTGGAGATAAATTCTAATATTTATGGATGTAAATTTCGTGTAAAGATGCGAATAAAAGGATTTTAATTCTAATATCGTGACAAAGTTATGCAAAAATTAACATTCATATATAATTGATTAAACATAGCAAAATGTGATTATGACCTTGTATTTCCTAGGCCAGACAGCTTGAAAACACATTAATTAATAGAATGCACAAAAAAAAAAAATAACAATAATTCAAACCCTTTCCTTCATAATTGCCAAACGCGCTTAACTATTTAAGAAGACCACCAAGAGAGAAGACGCGCAGAAGTCGCCGTTTGCTTTGTGATCTAATAATATTAATTCCAACTCATAAATAATTTGCATTATATGGATACATATGACCGCTCAAACCCGCTCAACCACTCCTTTCATCAAAAATAAAAAATAAAAAAATAAACATTGCTCTTGTTGTCGTCCCAAAAGATGCCACTGCATGCCTATTTTCTTTTTGCGAACAATAGGGTATTTTCAAAACGGTTTGAACTCAAAAGATAATTCAAATACTATAATATGTGAAAACTTTACATTGAAGCGTATTTTTATCTTATACTGTAATATTTAAGAATTTTACATCATAGAGGATTCAAACACATGGGTTTGAACTTATATCCGAAACACAAGTAGCACTCAAAGTCAAGAATGAGCAAACTCCCTAGTCCGTCACTAGTAACTAGCAAGTTCTCAAGTGCGAATTAAAAAGCGTAATTTGATCTTCAAGTCTTTGTATCGTAAAAGGTGTGAGCCGCCACCGAGCTCACCCACCACCATTTTTTCTTCTTTTCTTTTGTCATGATATGTCCAATTTCCTCGTTCGGATAGAATTCCAATTTCGTTGAAGTTTGGTTCTTTTGACCGTATGATGTTAGGCCGTGGATGGTTTTGCTTTCTTAGAATTATGACCTCCTATTCGTGGCGTGTGAGGTGGTGGCTAGTCTACTAATTTTTTTTCTGTTACCAATTTTGTCAGTACATGTAATTTGCAAGTTAGTATGAAGGGAGTTAAATTTAGAACGCTATTTTCGAGCGTATGTAATAAAAGATTCCACTTGCGTAATTCATTTTCTTTTCTTTTTTATCTCTTCACACCTAGGTAGGGAAAAACAAATAATAAAAAAAACACTCAAGCGCGTTAAGATTTTCCATATTTTTAATATCACTATTTAGGGGTTTTTTTTTATTAAGTGTAAGAGCAAAATAAAATATTTAGGGTAAAACTTAGTAAATAATATTATATAATTTTAAAATATTAGTAGATAGCGTTATTATGAGAACTTAAAGAATATCTTATCAAAAACTAAGAATGAAAACCAAAAATAGCCTCGTCTCTTTATCTATTATATCTTTTATCCTCCTTCCTTACCGGCACTGTCGAAAACCGAGAAATACAATATTTACTTGAAATATCATATTTATCGTGTAAATACAAAAATTCGTTAACGACTTTGTCGAACGACCAACGGTCCAAAATTACAATGCTTTATCAAAAAATAAAGTATTTATTGTGTAAATATAAAAATTTACTAG
>CAMOHE010004121.1:0-28293 GCA_946598075.1 Artocarpus hirsutus
AGTTCAAGCTCCCGATAATTATGAAACCCAATATCCCAGATATACATTTCATAATTATCAACTCCAACGCTACTCCACTAAAAGCTTGGAGCTGCACTCTCGAACTCTATAGAATTACGAAGCTTGTATAGCTAAGTCTTCATGACATATCATAGTGTATCGTATCCCCATAGGATTATCCATAATCGGCTTAAGGACAAGTTATGTCTTACTTTCTTGATTATTTTTATTTTACGTTCCATCATCTCACCATCAGAAAACTTACCATCCAAAGACAGTATACCATTCGGTTACACCTATGTATCCAAATGGTTAAGCACTCTAGTTTTTCAATTACAGGATAACACATATAAGAGGATATCTCTACTCCTAAAGAGGAGCTATGGATTCTATATCTATGAATAATAGGTCTACGTTATCAAGAGTCATGCCTCCAACGTACCGGTATGCATACCACTATTAAGATGTGGGTGTCACCCTTTGACACATCAAAAGACATAAGTCAAGACAACTGGCCCACTAGTCATCTCAGGATTAAGATACAATACAAATGATTGTCTAAAGTGAATTGATTTACCAAGACAGAATTATTAATCCAAATCAATTTACTTTATGTCCCGATCCATCACATCATCACCTATGACAGTGTGCCAATGTTTCTATTCACGAAGTCCACCTCCGATGGTCAAGACAAACCATCTTCCAATAAGGATATAGATAACATAACAATCTTTATATGAATAAAGTGCCCAACTTTATTCTCTCGATTGCGGATCTTATGATTTAGACCGTCACCTTAAGAATCGTGTCTTCTGCATAATCTGTCCATCATATGCCTAATTCTTAAAGGTTTAGACCGACAGTCTCATACTATTGTTTGCTTATCATACATTCAACAAATATGAACGTAAAGAGGACAAGATTTGGTATATAAATAATAAATAAATTCTTTATTGATAAAAATGTCTTCAAAAACTCATTACATTGTTACTCCTTAGGGCATACATGTCTAACAAAATCATGGCACATCTAATACGTCTAAAGGTGTCCTATTTGTTTGGTATTTTTTTTTCAAGGAATCAAATCCTCATTCAACTAAACAATAGTACAAATGAGGACTTAAAGCAGTTGCCCTTTAGGCATAAAAGATCTTGGACATAGACTAAACTCACCAATACACCAATGAAGCACAAGGATAATAAAAGGTGTCGATACCGATAGGGGAAAGCCCAATCAACTCCAAACACAGAGCTCTTTAGATCAAAAGATTCTACAACTATTGATGGACTAAGCTAATCAACTAGAATCAGACATACTCGTCTGAGGGCACTTATAATCTGACCTAGACATAATTCTAGCCAACAAAATTCACACATACTACTGCTAAATAGTGAGTGTACAAACCAAACCGAGCATGGAAGTGGGGACACCACCTTCTTTATTTAAAACCAAAACAAAATATAAAAAAAGATACAAACATATAAGAAAGACCTTGGGTAAGAGAGATTCCCTGCCATCACCATCATTTCCTATTCTAGCCATTTGTGGGCTTCCTTGTCTGTTGACGTTCATCAGCTCTGACCACCTGCCTCCACTGTCCAGTCTTTAAGACCTGTTGGAAGTGCTCGTTGGCTCCGAAGAGCTTTACCACTTCAGCTCCCTGACCACCAAGTCCCATCCCCTCCAACCATGCCTGAAGCCAGGACGTCCCCGTCCTACCCCTTGGACCCCCATGGGATTGCCATCCTTTTCGTTTTGCTCACCGAACTCCGACGTGCTCCCACTCTTATGGGCCCGAGTCCTAACAACCAGCTCAGAGGCAACTCCAAGTTTGGTCTTGAAGGGAGAGGGGGGTAGCGCCACCCCTCTCTTAAAGAAGACTTTGAACAATATCTTTGAAAAACCCTAGCAGCGCTTCAAAAATGCATTCTGATTGAACTTTCTGTTTGGTAATAGTTTTATTAATTAAAAACTCAAAAACACAAAAAGGAGCAATTAAATTGATCAGATTGGAGAAGATATGACGAATGTCTATCATACTATTGCCATACTCATAATGTGGGAGTTGTTAGTGAAATTTAACTTGGTTTGGTTGGAGGAATTTTTTAATTATGTAGGGGAATTCTTTGGTTGTAGAGCACTATTAGCTTAGCAAGTGTTTGAGTTATGAAGTCAGTTTTTGGTGTTGTTTTTGTTCTTTGCAGGGTTAGAATATTATTCTGGAGCAAAGTTTGGGGTCCCTAAAGTCACAAATGATGGTGTTACCGTGGCAAAAAGTATTGAATTACAAGTTTTTGTTCATTGTGTATATATAAAATATAGTGGTCTGCATTGCATTGTTACTTTGTTTGCCTAAGTGCCTTTCATGATTTTGTAATATTATCATTACATAATGATTTTGCAAAAACAATTATAATACGATGGTATTTGTTAGAAAAAAAAAATAATCTGTTAGATTCTGATTTAGAATCTATTAGGTTCCAAAATTTGATGGTTCCAGTGATTTTTTAGAGGGAATCTAATAGGTTTTATGTTGAAACCTGCCGGACAGAATCTGATAACTTCTGGCTAGTTTAGGGACAGAACACAACGAGTTTCAAGATGGAATCTAGTAGGTTCAAAAAAAATATTAAAATTTTGTAGGTTTCAAATTAGAACCTAGCAGGTTCTAATCCAACACCTATGCCAGTGACTGAAGGCAATCGGTACTTCTTTGTTAAAAAAATATTGAAATCTGGTATGTTCTAAGTTGAAACTTAGCAAGTTTCAATTTGGCAACCAAATCTATGACCGGAGGTGGTCGATGCTTCTTTGTTTCAAAAAAATATGTTGAAATCTAGTAGATTCTAAGTTGAAACCTAACAGGTACTAATCCGGCACCCATGTCGGCAACCGGAGACAATCAATGCTTTTTTTGTTTCAAAAAAATATTGAAATCTGGTAGGTTCTAAATTGGAAGTAGGCAGGTTCCAATCTGACACCTTGCTCAAACGAACAGAGGCGGGTTCCACGACGGAACCTAGTGAGTTCTATGATGAAACCTGACAGGTTTTGGGATAAAACTTGACAGGTTCCATTTCTAGAGGAAGGGTAACTTAACCTTTTAATAAATCCCCACAAAGGAGCAGTTTTAATAAATGGTTTATTGGAGGACATTTTTAATAAGTTGCTCTTAATCATAGATTCTAATCCTTGAATACCCCTAGATCCCACACAAAGGCGCCGATCCACAAATTCCAAGAACACTCCAAACCGATGAAATCAAGTAAAACAAAAGGTGTATGGTCTTATCATAGCAATGGTGTTGTTCAAAGAACATTTATTTAAGTGGTGGTAATTGTCTCCTTTGCAATTTCACTTATAAAACCAACAATAGTGGGCCTGTGCCTGTGTGGTCCAATTGAAAGTAGATGGGTTATGATCTTTTCTAAGAGGGAATGGAAGATTTGAAGCCCAACGGGTCCACATTATTGATCGCCTGTTGAATTAGCAGCCTATATATTTATGCTAGGACGACAAGTTCTCCATGTTCTTTGGTCTTTACAAGTAGATATACACTACACACACTGATGGTGACACTCGAACTAGCAAGGTTAGAATTGAAAGTGCCGCAAATTATGGCATTTTTTATGCAAATAGTTAAAATTAGCCAGCAATGAATTGCACCAATGAAAGGCTTTTAACTTTTAAAATGCTACTTTTATCAAGGTAAAACAAGGTTCATGTTATGCTTTCGCTAGAAAAGAAGGGATAAAAAGATCATTTTCTTTAATTAATAAGATCTTTAGTTTTCGATTATTTTTTCTCTTTCTGTGTTTTTTGGCCATTAATAGATCTTTTTCTTTGGTCCACAGAACTCTCAATTCCTTCCCCATCTAACTCTCATGGCAAATGATTGTACTTCAACATATATATATATATATATATATATACATATATATATATATATATAAGCAAAGAAACAAAAATGTTAACGGTTAATATCCGTTAATTCTGTTAATATTACTTTTTATTCTAAAATAACTGTATTTACCGTCGGTTATTTTTTAAATTCACCATTAGAGGTTTGCTTTGTTATTTATTTATTGAATTATTTTTTTCCTGTTCCTAAATCATTGTCTAGGATGGGATTAAAACCCAACACTCACTTCCCTTCCTTAGGCTTCGGTTTTGTCGTAGTTTCAAGAATATCCATCTCCCAACAGGGCTGACTAACTAATCAGTACTACACTACTTGAAGGAAAATCAATCAGATCATATATAGGATCTCCCACTTCTGATCAACTTCCAAACTAAGGTAAAAACTACTACTAATTTTCAATCATATATCACATAACACATATCTATTTCTCTCATTTTTAAGTCTAGGTTCTTAATTCTCTTGATGGGTCTTGCTCATTTTTCTCTCTTTCTAGTGTCTGGTCAAGTACATTGATAAGCTTATATAATCTAGAGAGAGAGTGTACTTCATCGCATGATTTATTCCTCTATGTTTCTTTTTCTCGCGTTTTCTTTCCGTTTCCCAGAAAATGTATAAAATTACGCAAACTAAAGCTTCTGAGTTCTGATCAAATTCTTCCTTATCCGGGTCCTTTTTTCTTCTTGAAAAAAAAAAACATTTGTGTTTATTTTTTTCTTTTTGGGAATTCAAGAAAGAGCAGTCGCATGATTTTTGTTTCCAAGGTGAGACCAAAGAACAGTGATTGATCCTGATCGGCTTGCAGTTTGCGGAAGTTTGGGGAAAATGGACGGTACAGATCGAATCGGGAGGTGGACAAGCATCAGGCAACGGCTAGGATTGAAAGGCATGGTTTGCTGTGGGGCCACGTGGAGCCCGTCGTCTTCGACTTTGACCATTACAGAGACCCTTGAAGAACAGGAAGGACACCACCGCGTCGAACCGGTTTCGGTGGGCCCGGTTCAGGCCCCGGTTCCAAGTATGAACCTGGCAATGGCATTGGCGGCGGAGCGCAATTCTCGGGCGGGAATTGGGGGCCCCACATCGGCCTCCCGGCAGGTGAAGTCACTGATGACGTTGATCGAGGAAACGGACGGCGTTGATTGGAGCAACACGAGGAGGAGGAAGGAGCAGGACAACGACGACCACGAAGTAGGGGATAGCGATTGGCTGTGCTGCGTTTGCATGGAGAGGAATAAAGGCGCGGCTTTCATCCCCTGCGGACACACCTTCTGCAGAGTGTGCTCCAGGGAAATGTGGGTCAATCGTGGCACGTGTCCCCTTTGCAGCCGTCCGATCGTTGAGATTCTCGACATCTATTGAAACTGTTTTGTTGTTAGAGTTGTCGTTTTAATTTTTGCTTCTTTTTTTCCCCGTAGATTGGGGAGCTGAAGGAATGGATTAGGCATTTTTGTTGTATGGTGAATATAAAATTGATAATGCCAAGTCTTCTTGTCCAAATATATATATTTTTTGAAATTGTTGTGTCTAAATATTTTGGACCTATTTAGTATTATTTTTAAAATAAATAAAAATGATTTTGTTTTGAAAAATAATAATCTTTTAAGAATTGTTTTAAAAATATTTTTGAAATTTTTATCTCAAAAATATGTAAAAATATTTTTAAAAATCACCAAACGGGATGTCATTAGTTGTTACATTCATTTTTTTTAAGCTATTTTTAATTCCTTGTGCCGTGTTAATTTCTAACGTATGTTATAAAGATAGAACCAATTCATCCCGTACCATTTACTGTTTTCAAGTTGGTCCATGATTCAAAACTGGCTAGGTCAATTTTTGAAATTCACTTTTATAGTATTGTTTTTCAATTTTACCACTTCTATGAGAAAGTTTATAATATATTACTTTCAATAAATATAAAGAATCAAAAACATTATTGTTTCCCAGTGTTTAGAGATGCAAGTATATGTTATTAAAGGGTATCTAGGCCTTTTTAGGTAGAGAAATGGTATGGATTAAAAGAAAAAAAAAAGTGATATAACAATAGTGGAAATAAAAATAGAGAAAATTATATGCTATGCCATACTTTTTAAAAGTTGTATTAATTTATGCAATATTTAGAAAAGTTTATGCTATACTGTCATTCATATTATATATTAGGTATGCCACAAATGAATATGTATAACATTTGTAAAAAGTAAATATTGAAAGATAATATTTATGAACATTCCCCTAAAATAAGTGTACCACCTAATTGAATTTAAAACAATGTAACAATTCAAAATTTATAAGAGAAACATTGTAACAAAATTGATGTAAACAAAAAAACTTTTTGGTTCGAACTATATTCTCAAACAACATTAATATTTAGTGGTGCTGATCACTCCTTGCTGGTGAGAACGACAACATATGTATTCTTTAATTTCTCTCTCTTTCTTTCTAATTATTGAGAGCCTATTTAGCTGAATTTTGAAGAAGTATAAGGCGTGTGTTATTTGTTCATCACAGAGGGCATCGAGAGTATTGGTCAGTTTGAACTTGGAGTCTTTGGCCGGTCTAGTAGCACTGTTTAGAAGCCAGGGTTAGCGTTTGTGTAAGATGATTTAATTCTATTGATGCACGTTAATGAGAAATGTATGCAAAGAATATTTGACCACATTATTAACAAAAACAACTCAAGCGATCTAAATTATGCGTTGATTGTTTACAAAAATAGTTTAAATTGTAAATACATTCTTGTTATTCTTTTGAAAAAAAAAAACTTTGAAGGGATTGTTTGATATGCAATAATCGATAAAAATTATAATACTGAAAAAGTGACAGAAGGGAATATGACTCTTAGAAAACATGCATTATTGTATTTATGTTTGGTTTGGTATTAATTGGTTCTAACCAACTTTTTAGTTAAGAATAATATAAAGCTCTCATATGCTACAATAAAAATAAAAAAGTTGCTACAATGTAAAGCTCTCATACGCTCAGTGTTTACAATTTTAACTAATGATTCTAACCGCTATGTTAAACACCCCGGTTTCATACCAAAAACTATTTTTGAATTCCCAATAATAATGCATTATTATTTTTCTATGTTTGTTTACGCAAAAAAATGAGGTAAACTAAATCTTATGGGATTGAATAATTTGTGAATCCAAAATCGTGATTCTTAGCCAAACATAGGAATTATTGCATCAAATTCAAGAATATTACTCAATTTAATGACAATTTACGGAAAGATAAAATTGAATTTTAGAAGAGTAATATGGTGTTTGGCATAAGACAGTCCACACTACAATCTCAGTTATAAATAGTGTAAAGCTCTCACATGTTACAGTTAAAAAAAATTGCTATAGTGTAAAGCTTTCACATGTTACGGTAAAAACAATTCTAACCAATAATTTCTACCACTATACCAAACACCCTATAAATTGTAAACATTTTAGAAAAAAGCAAATTTAAGTAGCACGCCACAAACTCCAAATGTATTTTGAATTCCGCCCCCGGATTTCGGATACATCTTACTTGGTGTGAGAATTTTTGCTATTTTAACTTTCATTTGACCACCCAATAAAATGACTGAATTACCTACATCTCAAACTCATTTTATCTCTCACACGTCTTTCATTATCTTTGTCCTTCCCATTCTATCATATCAATCCATCTTTATCCCTCATTTGTCTTTCTCTATCTTTGGCCCTCTCGTTCTAACATATCGATCCCTCTCTATCTCTCATCCAGCTCTCTGCCTCTACACTGCCATTGATAAGCTGATATCATCATTGTTTGCATGCCGCATTTAGCTCCCTTCGCACTCTTTTGCCTCATAAGCCTTGATAGTCTCGCTTTGCCACCCTTCTCCTCCTTGCAATTGACACTTCTTGGATTTTGCCATTGCTTGCTCTCTCACTCTCTCTCCCCTCCTGTTTTTAGTGGTGTCAATTTGGGATGCCGGACCTAATCCATGTAGACCAAAAAGAGAAAGTAGGCCAGGTCAGGTTAGTCCAATTTTTATATTTAACTACCAAAACAAAATTGTTTTGCTGACAGGGCCAACCCAAGTCTTTATCTAGGCCGAACGACTGGGCTAAACCTAACTTGGGGCTTGGGTCGGCTCTACCGATTCAATCTTTATGCAGAACAAACTGAGATAATGTTTGTTCCAAAAGATTTGGGTCTCAAGCTAGTCCGTTTGGCCCACCACAAATTGATCTTTCTAAGTGTTTCTTTTTCTCTCTCCCATACTTTGTTTCTTCACAAAACTCCAGGATGATGTTTTCTCTCTCTACTACATTTTGACTCAAACCAAATCTAAAAAAGATCACCTCTCAACATCTTCATTTCAACTCCAGGCATATCCAACGTGGTGATCATGACGAACTTAAGATCAATGAATAGCTATATCTAGTAGAATACTAGTGATAATCCAGTGGATTGACCAACGGGTTGATTTAGATGGATTCAAATCTTCTGTTTAATTTTGGTATTTTAAATGATGTCTAATCAATTCTATTATGACATATCATTTAAAATGTTTAAAATAGTATTTTATTGGCTTTTACATGTTCTTTATTAAATGATATGTCATAATATAATTGATTAGACACCATTTGAGACCTCGAAAATTAGACAGACGATTTAGTTCCAATTAAAATAGGACATATTTTTTTGACCATTTTGCTTGGTAACAAAAATCCAAACTCCTTTGGAAATGACAAATACCCTAAAGTTGAATGTAGTATTGCTTGAGTAATCATATTATGATACGTCATTTGAAAAGTTTAAAATAATGTTTAATTAACTTTTACATGTTTTTTATTAAATGACATATTAAATATAATTGATTAGATATCATTTAAGACACCCAAAATTAAATAGACGATTTAAGTTCAATTTAAATAGGACATATTTTTTTTTACCACTCGCGCTTGGTAACAAAAATCCAAAGCTCCTATGGAAATGACAAAAACCCTAAGGTTGAATGTGGCATTGCCTGAGTAATTCTCGGGGATCTGCCCAAAACCTCCGTGCAACATGCCCAAATTTAGGGGCCACAATCAACGCAAATGGGCTTGGATAGAATACTCTTTTTTCAACCCTGCTTGCTGTTTGCATTGGTCACTTGGGGAAATTTCTGGTACGCAACTAAATTTGCTCATTTGACAGGCATAAGCCCCTTGTGCTACATGGGATCCAAACGTCTATTTCCATGCAATGTTTGAATTGCGTGTGATCTTTCTCGATCGTCCTTTTTCCAGGTCTATCCGAATCCAGCTGAGTAACATTAAACAATAGTAACACCACAATTTGATTTGCCCATTCTGAATTTTTCAAACCATTAAACTAAAAGAAGAAAACAGAAAAATCATGGCCCATTATAAAATTGCCAACCTCTAACTGATCCGTTAAACGCGTCATCGTTGCCTTTTTCACTTCCCCAAATCCGATTTTCCCATTTCCAAGAAAGTGTCGTAGTCCAAACAACTCGCACCTTTAAAATTAAATACATACATACACAATATATATTTATTGTGAAACCACTCTTTTGTCCTCTTATTTATCTCCAATTTAAGATCTTTTTAATAATATCATACTATATCAATTAAAATATTATATTATTTATTATATTAATTAAATTATTTTAATTGATATGATATAATATTATTAAAAAAACACGAAAAGAAAAAAATATAAATTAAATTCTATCTCAATAGTGAGAATGGTTCCCATTAGCCGTGGTCAATGGGGCAACCAAAAAGTATGTTTAGACCCCAAAGTTTTTCAACCGTTTTGAATAAAATAATAAATGGTTCTTAGCTCACAACAAAGGTTATTAATTTCCAACTGTTGAAAACAAGTGAGGATAATTTCCAACTATTGAAAACAAGTGAGGATTTTTCTTTTCTTTTTTCTTCTTGGACATTTCCTTCTTGAAAGTTCAAATATATTGGGATAATTGTCCAATTATTACACAGTGAACTAGCAATAGTTGAAAACTCTTCCAAAGAACAGTTTGGTCCCCTACCTTGAAACCGAACTTGGTCCCCAAGATTAAAACGGGTGATGATGTACACTCTAGTGACGGACCCCATTAAGGTCTATGGGAGATATATATACACACATATATATATATGTGTGTATATTATGTAGATGTAATAATGGTTAAAACTAAAATGTAGACTCTATTTTTGTATCACTATTCAAACCGAGAGGTGTTTGTTTCTTGTTGTTGGTCATTTTGGGAAACTAGGAAGAATGTGTACAAGATGTGAAAATTCTTATGCATGTTGTGACTGTAATAAAGGAAATTTCGTTCCAATGAATGAATAATGTTTTGGACCATGGAAGTCAAAAATTTGAAATTTATTTTACGTGTGTGTGTGTGTGTGTGTTTTCACAAAAGAGGAAAGGCAGATGTTAAATAAGAAGAACAATACCACCGTTGACAAGTAAGAATAGAGAATAATTGTTAGGCCGAAAAGACAATCTGATTAAGAGTAAAAATAATTGATTGGACTTGTGTCACGTAAGAGTAATATCCCAGGTGACAAATAAGGGGCACTGTTTAAGGTTTAGTACGTTTTTTTTTTTTTTTTTTTTTTGAAAGGAGGTTTAGTACGATTTCGCTTAAATAATTATTGTGGGGGCTATGTACAGTTTGAGGTATCTTAGACAAGTAAATGCAAAATTCTTATGTTATTAACATGCGTTTAAAAGATTGGTAGGAACCATTGATTAGAATTATTTTTATTATAGTATATGATAGCTTTATATTGTAATATTTTTTTTAATTATTACCATAGCATATGAAAGCTTTACACTGTTTATAACTGAAAAAGTTATTCTCACCACTTTTGCAAACACATCATAAGGAAGTAACTATTATGAACCTAACATACTATAGAGAAAGATAATGTATTAAACATGAACTTTTGGCCCATATCAAGCATGTTTGGTTCACTAGATCAGTTTAATTTGGCTCAGTATGAGTGACCGTCGCAATTTGGATTAGTATTTGGTAATGTATTCAATTCAAACGAAATCAACCGTTCAAACTTAGAATTCAAACATGCTTCCGTTTCAATATTTCGAACCGATATTAGACAATGTTTTTATTCTTATACATTTATACTTATAATTTAATACTATTATGTCATCTTTATTTTCAATTAAAATAACTTCTTTTTACATATTTTATATTTATTTTTCATTCTTAATAAAATTTTCATGCTTTAACCTAAAGTTCTCAATACTCATCTAAACACATATTCAATTTGAATTTCCTGTTCAGATTGACATTTTAATTACACATCCAAACATTAATCAAATTACAGTTTAAACAACATAGTTTGGGATTTTTCCATTCTAATAAAAAAGAGTTCCCATCAACACAAATCAAACTAGGGAATTAAATGGGGGATCCTTTTTGTTCTTGACGAAGTGATAATGTTTCAACGTACTTGAGTCTTTGGAGTAAGGTTCCAGATTCCTTCCGTTGTATACTTAGTAAATAGCCATCAAAATGAGAAGTATTATCAATTAGTCATATATATTTTCTCTTCTAATTTGGAGCAATTTGGTCTCCAATCTTGAATGTTTTTATTGTAATTCGTTTCAAAGACTACAATCTTGAATTTTAACTCGTCTTGAATAATAAGTGAAAAAAAAACCATTGCGTATCTCGCATCAAAAATCATAAGCAACACTGCCAAGTAATTTGCTTCCACATTGGACTAGACGTGTCAGTCTACAAATTCAGAGTTTTTGACCAAAATTAAAGGTGTATGTATATGCTGATGTGGAAGTCTATGATAGGACTTGAATCATGATAAAAATGAAGATATGGACTATACGATATGCTGCACATGAAGTTTCTAGGAAAATTCCAAGATTTTCTTTCCTTGTCAATGACTCAAAGGTTGTTGGATCAATTGGTCAAACAAATTGCAAACAACAAGTTTTTCTCTGTTACAACTTGATAACACAATCTGTCTTTTTATTCCTTTTTCCCCCACTTAATTTAGGAAAAAAAAAGTGAGATCTATGCATTTTTTTTTAATTTTTAATGGTAGAAAACAAAATTGTGTGTTAATGCAGCCAAGATTTCCAGCTAAACATGTGTAAGTAATTTGACTAGCTAATTTATTTATTTTTTTTTTTATTTTTTTTCATCAAAGCCACCTAATTGCTAAACAGCAATTAGTAGGCCGCACCAACCTCAAGGATCGATTATGTTTTTCAATTTTATTTTTATTTATTATTGCAAATTAAGCAAAAATATGAAGCACCACAAAAAAAAAGAATATCTTGGTCCTTTGTATTTGGGAGTATAAAACAAACAGTGATGAATGGAATTGAAAATAACACATGCAAAGGAGAAAGGTTCTTTGACGTCAAAAGCTCCTTTGCACCTGTATTCACCCTTCTTTTTCAAATTATTGATTGATGAAAGAACCACATTATAGAAATGATCTGATATGTGATTGCAAATATGGCCTAGCAATAAAATAAAATCTAACTACTTAAACGTAAATAGTTTAAATCTATCCACCCTAAGTTCAAAAAGAAGAAGAAGAAGAAATGATCCTATATATATATGTCTGTGTGTGTGTCGGTGTGAGTGTGTGAGTGTGTGAGCGTACTTTTAATGGTTACGTTTTTAGTAGGTATTATTATTATTAGCCGTTTGGTATAATTCTGACAGTTGTAGTGAAGTAGATAGTTGACAAAAAAATTATGATAATTAATAATGTTAAATTTTTATCATTACACATTATCAATTATTATTAAAACATACCCTTTTTGACAATATAACCATTAGAAACATAACAATCGAAACTACATCGAAACCACACCACATATGTTGTGTGTATATACATATATATGTATATATATATATATACATATATTTTATTGTTGAGCTGACTATGAAAAATGTGAGATAATTTTGCTCACAATTTTGAAAGTTTTGATTAAACCTGTTCCATTTCTGAAAATAAAATTAGTACATGTGATAAATGCGGGGTTCTCGGAGGGCATACGTTTGATTTGAACAAAGACCACAGGAAAAAAAAACCAATATGATTACAGATTCCACATAATAATGCGACTATGGTAGGTTTTGATTTTTGAACGAACCTAACTTAAACTAAGCGAGAGAAGATAGAAATGAGGCCATTTTTTTCCCCAAATAAAGTTTATTCTTTGAGTAAAAAATAAAAACACGTTTTAAAGCTTATCCGGATTTTTTTCCCTTTTTTTTATTTATTTTTTTCCTTTTTGCAAGTGCATTAAACGTTAAGAATATCTAGACAATTCTCATCAAAAGCAAATCTATACGATTTTATTCTTCTAGCCGTCCTCGTGCATTGCGTGGTCTTGTCCAGCTTCTATGTTTGAACGATAATATGTCCTATCCAAAAAATTTCACAAATAAATATAAAATTTACCCAATAAACTGATATATTATATAATTAATCTGAAAACCAAAAAAAAAAAAAAAAATCTGAACTCAGTTTATTTGTACATTATCTTTATGATTAATCCAAAAAATATCCCTGAAATTTGTGCCAAATCTTAATTTGGTTCATGACGTTTTAAAGTCTCAGAACTGACTCAAATTTAATTAATACTCTATAGATTCAGGGCGAGGTATATAACTTAATATATAAGTATTTAGTATGGTGTTCCTATTATATCCTACGTGTATTCCGTCACATTTTATCTCCAAATAATATACATTATGACAAAGAGGATTATAATAGCATTTACAATACATTTTTATTTTTTTTTAAGAAACAAGATCAACGGTGTCCTCGTGTTCTCCTTCATCATTTTAAATGAAATCTATCGAGACTATTAATAAAACAATGGGAAAACTTGATCCATGTTTATTTCTTTTACTAGTATCTAAGAGTCCATTTGATTTATATTTTGAATCATAATTTAAATCATTTTACTATGATATTTTTTTATAAAAATTTAAATTTTTTATTTAAATTTATGAACCAAACAACATAATACTTACTGTTTAAGTTATATTGAGCAGGTCCATTCAAAAAAACATAAATAAACAAAAAAAAAGAAGAAGTCATAATTGGTATCTTCTCGCCGTGATGACGTGACCAATTACCTAATTGCCACCACATAAAACTTAAATGATATTTTCGGTTTTTTTTTTTTGACAAGCACCTGGCGAAGAGACTAACTTTGATAAGTAACCCTTATCCTCAACATTATTGCGATTCCCATAAAACTGGGTTTGCAGTGGACAACACAGGCATTGAGAGTATTGGCAGAGATTGGGTTGATAGGAGCCACACATATACTCATCAACTTATACTCAAATGGCAATTGTACACCTGTATGGCGTGTCACATGGACAGTCTCGAAGTAGTTTGTCTGAATTGGGTTATGCTTCGTTCAAAGAACTAAGCCTTTTTTGGTTGAATAATTCGAGCTGTTGAAACTTTTTTTTGTTTTTTTTTATTTCCAGTGTGTCTAAAAAGACAATAAAAACTAATAATTAAAACAATTTTTATTATAACATATAAAAATTTTATATTATAATAATTTTTTTATTGTTATTGTAACATGTGAAGATTTTATATTATTTATAATTAAATTTATAGTAAAAATTATAATTCTTACCATTATGTTGAACAGGCGACAGTGTTTGAGAAAGAAAAATAAATCTTACTTTAAATCTTTGATTTGATAATTTGAGACAAAAAAGAATATTGAATTTGGAAACACGCCCCTCTTGTTTTTAACATTTTAAATCCATTTTTCATACTACACAGTTCAATTTGAAAAGATTTCCGAGCATATATTTGGACCTAACAAACCAAACAAAAAACCCACTACATGTCCACTATATCCGACAATAGTGAACAGTGCATTTAAAGGCCACTCGTACGTTTAGAAAGAAGAAAATCTCACATGGCTTGGACGGTGTTTTTGTCCCCATTTCGCTGGAGTTTGATCACCAATCATGTGTTGAAAAATGGGAAACTTTCTTCTTCTTCTTCTTCTTTTTTTTCATGTTATTATAATTATAATAATCAAAGGCCACTTATGATCATAATCATATTGCTAATGTGGCTAACTTAGAACCCCCTGTCTATTTGTGTATTTAGAATTGTCCGATGACAAAAAAAAATCTAATTAATTAAAATAATGATAGTGTCGCCAGATAATTACTTTGTATTAATCTTTCCTAATAGCACTACATACATGACTTGCCAACATCAAGTTTAGTTGGTTTTTGAAAGCTCTCCAATTTAATCAAATTTTGAGAAAAAGTTAGGCCTTTTCAACGGGTCAAAACACTGGGTTTTTTTTTTTTTTTAATAAAAGATGTTTACGTCTATTTTTTAATTTCTGAGATCATAAAAAAATATATATATATCCTGGATCTTTACCTGTAGAGACTGATGTTCTCTATCAAGATTTTTTTTTTTAGATTATTCGCTTTTTTATATCTTAAGAGGTTTATTTAAACAATATACTTTTAGTTTTTAATCTTATTAAATTTATACCTTTGGATTAGATTTAATACATAAATTTATATTTTTGCCTAATCAATCTTTAATTTTAACCTAAAAATTGCTCAAAATACCTTCAAATTAAAAAGAAGATAACTTTAAAAACTTAAAAAAAAAACTTTATACTAAGGTTTTTGCTTTAAAAAATGTAAAGAATATCTTCAAAAATAGGTGTTTTTTATATTTTTATTTATTTCTTTTTTTTTTTTAAGTTTTAATTTTTTTTATCTTTTACTTAAAGATAATTTCATCATTTTAAAGGTCAAAATCATCTATTGACTTAGGTAAGGTATAAATTTGTGTATTAAATTTAATATGAAGATATATATTCAATGAGATCGAAAACTAAATGTATAATTTTTTAATTAACCTAAAATAAAGATACAGAAAGATAAATATTATTTTTTTTCTTGTTTGCAGTTTTTTTCCCTTTGTTTTTTATTACGTCGAAATATTGCCATCAACGTCACCTCTATAGAGTTTGAACCCATAATTTTATCACGCAAAAATAACCAAACCCAGGGAGATTTTTGGTATCTTCTAATGGGACAGCAAGTAAAGGGCATTATTTCTCAACAAGACAGAAAGTAGACATAAAAATGCAAAACTACTAATTCTCAACAAGAAGAACAAGGACTTAAAATTACAGGCATTTAAGCCAAAGCCCTCTCAAATCATCAAGTTCAACAACGAAAGAGTGTGTGAGTACTTTTACTCAATTAATTGCTTTGCTCTGATTTCTAGGCTTTTTTGAATTATTAAAGAAAGAAAAAAGAAAGTTAATAGTTTATATATTTTGTCTTATTATTATTATTATTATTATTATTATTATTTTTATAACTGAATTGCATTCAGAAAAAGGACAGAAGCAAATGCCAAGACCATTTTTTGAAGAGCTTGTTATAACTCATGTCAGCGCAATTAAGTGGTGGCCTTCACATTGTGTGTTCCTCTCTAGTCCCCCACATCGACGACCAAAGTCATCTTTTTTTTTCTTCTCCTGGCCTATCCAAATCAATAATAAACATACAAAACAAAAGTGCCCACATCTTATTAGGCCTGCCTAGTTTATGAACTTTAATCAACCATCTCTACTTTATTGTCCATCACTTTACATTTTCGCATTTTTCAACAAAAATGAAAACACAGCTTATTTGGGTTAGAAAGGTTAAAAGAAGTGGAGACACATAGGGGCGATGCCCAAAATGTCAAGATCATAAAAGGGCTTTTTATTTTCGATAATTTAGGGGCTAAACGCTGTTTGTGAGTGCCAAGTGAATGGCACCTTCAAAGATATAAACCAATATCAACATCAAGGCAGGCAAGTGGAAAATTGGGACATACACAAGTGGAATGCGGTTTTGATACTCTTATCTGCCAAACCTGCAAGGACGTGATAGCCACCAGGTGTGGGTCCAGTGCCTGGCAAAGAGGAAGGATGGTTGAGCAAAGAAAAGGTTGGCCATGGGTTCGTTGGGCCGAATTAACCAATGAAGCTGGGGCCACTTAGACCAAAGAGTTATTAACTTGTTTAACCTCATTTGATAAAAATAAAAAATAAAAAAATATTTTTAAGAACTAGTAAATATTGTAGACTTCTTTTACCCAAACTTTCCCTCTGACCCATCCTCCTCAATTAGCTAATTTTTTGAGTCCTCAGCTTCTATAATTCTATAAATAGAGGGACACCAAACTCCCAACTCCACATTAAGAAACTAAACTTAAACAAGAGTGAGAAGCAAGAGAGAGAGAGGGAGAGAGAGAGAGAGAGAGAGATTTTTAGTTGACAACCAGAAAAATGGAGAACTTCCCTGTTATCAACTTGGAGAAACTCAATGGAGAGGAGAGAAGAACTACAATGGAGCAAATCAAAGATGCCTGTGAAAACTGGGGATTCTTTGAGGTAATAATATACAACAGTTACATATACACAAAATGCTAAATCATGCTCATTTTAGCTTTATGTGTCCTAGATTATTAATGTGCACTTTTGTTTATTTGCTTTGTGCAGCTTGTGAACCATGGCATACCCCATGAGTTCTTGGACACAGTTGAGAAGATGACAAAAGATCACTACAAAAGGTGCATGGAACAAAGGTTCAAGGAGCTTGTGGCAAGCAAAGGCCTAGATGCTGTCCAGGCTGAGGTCAAGGACATGGACTGGGAGAGCACCTTCTTCCTGCGCCATCTTCCTGTTTCCAACATTTCTGAGATCCCAGATCTTGATGAAGAGTACAGGTATTTTTTTCTCAAAAAAAAAAAAAAACGTAATAATAATAATCAGAAAAAAGAGACATCAAACAGTTTTGATGCAAGAAAAAAAAAAAAAACAGAAAAGCAGAAACAGAAGTTTCCCATTGTTAAGAATGGCCTTGAAAAGAAACCTGGTGTTCTTTTCTTCATTTTGAGTAAAGGGCTTGTATAACTAAAGGAACAGTTTTGTTTCCTTTCACAGATGTCCAAAATACTATTCTTGGAATTGACATCTCATAAAAATAACCTCCTTCCAATGATGCAGGAATGTCATGAGGGAATTTGCTAAGAAGTTGGAGAAGCTGGCGGAGGAGCTTCTAGACCTGTTGTGTGAGAATCTTGGTCTTGAGAAAGGGTACCTGAAAAAGGCCTTCTATGGCTCAAAGGGTCCAACCTTTGGCACCAAAGTCAGCAACTACCCACCATGCCCAAAGCCTGACCTGATCAAGGGTCTCCGGGCCCACACCGACGCCGGTGGTATCATCCTCCTCTTCCAGGACGACAAGGTCAGCGGCCTCCAGCTCCTCATGGATGGCCAATGGATTGACGTGCCCCCTATGCGCCACTCTATTGTCATCAACCTTGGTGACCAACTTGAGGTACTATTAATAAATTTTCACTGTTAAATTTTTTCTCTTCGACCCTTTTGCGCGTGAGTTGTAAGAAAATTACTAATTATTACCAGTCATTTTCTCAATCATTTGACTAATGACACATAGCAATTTTTTTCCTAAAATTGCGAAGTAAAAAGTGACTGATATGATAAGACTTTGATTTTACTAATTTATTTATTTACTTAATTATTTATTTGGTGGTTGTAGGTGATAACCAATGGGAAGTACAAGAGTGTGCTTCACAGGGTGATTGCACAAACAGATGGTGCACGCATGTCTCTTGCTTCATTCTACAATCCAGGCAGCGATGCAGTGATCTACCCTGCACCAGCTCTGGTGGAGAAAGAAGCCGAGGAGAAGAACCAAGTCTACCCAAAATTTGTCTTTGAAGACTACATGAAGCTTTATGCTGGCCTCAAATTCCAGGCCAAGGAGCCAAGATTTGAGGCCATGAAAGCAGTGGAAACCAATGTCACTTTGGGTCCAATTGCCACAGCTTAAGAAAGATTGATTCAAAGTCGCTAGTGAGTTGGAAAAAAAGTTGTCTGTTTTTGGTTGGTTTGTTACAAACTTAAGCTTTTGGTATGGTTGTGAGGCGGGTTTTTCGTTGGAACCACCATGGTTTAACTATCTAATGTTTGGGAGTCAATTTATTATTTGTTGAAACATGCAACTAAAGTTACTAGTTCTTTAAAATATATATTTCAAGAAAAGTTCTGTTTACTGTTCTCTCTCTCTCTCTCTCTCTTTCAATGAAGTAGGGGATCTCAAAAAAGTCATGGGCTGTCCCCAAAAGTAACGAAACGATAAAAGCATTGCTTACAAGGGTGATCATTTATTTCAATAGATTTAGCTCGCCTAATCAAATATCCAGCCAGCCCAGCAACTGCTCTGATACCACCAGAAAAATGGAAAGAAAAATATTATAACTTTTGGACGACAGTTCTTATACTATTCACGTAGTGGAAACAAAGAATCAAGAATCTTTTACATAGATCTGTTTTTGATATTTAAAAGAGGTGACAATTTATGTAGCTCTGTGGATCACTTTTTTACTAGATTTTATTACACCTTAAAAAAATTATCAAGTTCAGCTTTTTAAGTAATCAGGAGAAAAAGATAATACAAGTTGAGAAATCACATAAGGATAACAAGATAATTTTTTTTAATGACACTGTAATATTGCTTAAACACATTCAAGGTGTCTTTCTACTTCTTTTTTTTTATTTGTGGTATAAAAAATCCAGTTTGTATTTCTCAATATAGATCAAGCCTAAATGTATTTAAATTAAATAGGGCATAAAAATAAAAGAATCTAAAGTAAAATTTGACGATTATAAATATTCTTTTTGTTCTGTGACACAAAATTCCTTCAACACTTCTGCTATGCTAGAGCAAAGTACTTGGGGGTAAATTGTTATCATGTTAGGGCATCTTTTTTAGGGATTGAATTAAATGACACATGTTCTCCTTGAGATCAAGATCGTATACTCGAATCGAGTTTGAATCTCAATAAAACCAAAACGCTTTGACACCGATGTCAAAAGACCAAAAACAAAAATAACTCTCAATGTTACATGTGTTATGTGTACATATCGAGACCCAAGCTTACACCTTCTGCATGGTGATGGAGTCAGAGGATTTAAGCAGACGTTGAGATCACACAGTCGCCACTAAGAATCGAGCTCCAAATATGGGAGGTCCAGATGATGACAAGAGTCAATGTTTTAGGAGTTCCAAAAAATTATTTTACCATAATTAATTATTGACGCAGACCAATTAGAGCACGTATAATGTATATACCTCGGAGTGTCATCTTTAAATGTCTAACTTGAACCTCTGTAAATGTATTCTAACACACTTCTTGGCAGAGAAAAGAACGGCAAAGACGTGAAGAATCATTAATATTATTGTATTCCTATTCAAAAATCGATCCCACGTGGGATTTTTTTTTTTTTTTTTGGATAATAGGAACCACGTAAGATTGCCATCCTATAAACTTAAATTTGGTGGTTGGCATGTGGGACACTTCAATCCCAACACGCAAGCGTTTGGCATGCCTTTTTTGTGTGCGTGTGTATATATATGTATATTATATTAGCTACAATATTCATATTGTTTTTCATCTGCTGATGTTGTTTTAGTCCTTTTCTATTTGTCCATGTCACAGACAAATGAAGTGATACGAAGTTCTGCGCAAAGAGAGATCAAAGTCACTTAAAACAATGATTAATTATTAGAACAAAGTGGCATTTCCTTGTTTAATTTCTTATTTGTCCCTTTGAAAAAGAAATAGAATGATCTGGAGTTGTTAATTAGTGTTAATTATGTCGACTAAACTTTATACTTCTGGTCAAAAAATAGTTACGTTGTAATTAATTAAAAACTCTATTATCACTTTTTGGATTAATTGTGAAACTTGGTTTTGACACTTTAAACAAGTTTTATTCCAAGCATAGAGTATCTATTCAGTGTGCGTGAAGCATCTTAGTTAAATTTAATTACGATACTTAAGCTTTGTTTGACAACATTGTTATATAGTTTCAATTGTTACAGTATAAAGCTCTCATATGTTATAATATAATGCAAAAATAGATTACAATCTAAAGCTTTTACATACTACAAATTTGTACTATATTTTAGTCCTAACTGCATTCTTAAATGCACTCTTGAAAAATATGTACTGTAATCTTAATTTGTCAAGAGTGAAGACACAAGATTTGACGTGAAGTGAGAATACACTCAGTTACCACCATATGCCAAATGCATGGTATCTCTTCTGTTCTTAATGCACCATCATACATTGATCTTGGATAAAAGGCTGAGCACGTTTTTATTTATTTGTTTATTTTTTTTTTATCAACCCATTTTATATTACCACGTAACACGTAGCTTTGACTTTTATTAGCCCCATATTTGGTTCTTTTTTTTCCCTGCCGTGACAATTTTCTATATAAATTCACTTCAAATTAACCGATTCTCAACTTAATCGGCTGCCTTGAAGATAAATAAAAAAAAAATTATATCAAATCATGGAAAATATGTTATTTCCTTCTACGTTATATGATATGGACTGTTAATCTACCTAATTAGGTCTTTTTGGAGTGTTCTTGTGATTTGGAATTTCCAATGTCGTTTTGCTTCGTGTTTTATGTTATGTTTGAGTCGGTTGTATAGTAACATGATCTTGTGGTTGTTTTTAGGCCAACTCTGACTCTTAAGGCATATATAGGTGTAGTTTTCAGAGTGAGTTAGAGTTCTATTCTGCTTCGTTTTGTCTGCTGCGAAGAACGATTTAGAGAGAGTGCTTCTTCTGTACGTTCTTTATAATCCATATAAAAGAGATTGTTGTGGTAAGGAAGAGGGTGTAATCTCTAAGTAATGAAAGAAGAACAAAACAACTGGTGCTTTTCTTCCTATGGACGTAGATAGTAACACCGAACATTTAATCTTTGGTATTCGTGTGTGTGAGTTGTGTTCTTTTCTGTGTTCTCTTGGTTCGTTTAATTCAAAAGTTTCTTGGTTCGTAGATCATCTCAATCTATGGCCAAATCTAGAATTAAGATTTGGGTTCTTGGGCATTTCTAGATGTTTACTCAACAAATTGGTATCAGAGCGTATCAGATGAGGATGGAGACTTCGAAATTCAACATCAAGAAGTTCACTGGCAAGACAATTTCAGGTTATAGCGTCTAAAGATGTGTGCACTGCTGGTCCAACAAGGTCTGGAGGATGCTCTAGGTGGGGAATCTAAACTCGCCAATACTCTATCTAACAAGGAGAAGAAAGAAATTCTCGACAGGGCTCACAGTGCTTTGATTCTATGCCCTGAAGATCAAGTTCTTGGAGAAGTCTCAAAGGAGAAGTTTGTGGCCAAAGGCTGGCTCAAATTGGAGAATCCATACATGACAAAGTCTCTACCAAATCGTCTATATTTGAAACAATGACTATATACCTTCAAAATGCCCTCTGAAAAGTCAATTTAAGATCACATTGACGGCATTAATAATATTGTTCTGGATCTTGAAAATGTTGGCATCAAAATTGAAGCTAAAGATCAAGCCTTGTTGCTCTTACGATTCCTTCCCAGTAGGTTTGAGAATCTATCAAATACTTTAATTTTTGGTAGGGATGCTTTGACTTTGGAAGAAGTACATGTTGCTTTAATATCAAAGGGATTAAAGAAAAAGATCGAAGAGGAGAGAAGATGGTCTTGGTGAATCTTCAAGTGAAGGGTTAACTGCTAGGGGTAGGCCAAAAAAGAGAAGTTTTAAGGAAAAGGATAGAGCAAGATCCAAATCAAGACCTAGGTTAAAGTGTTTTCTATGTCATAAAGAAGGTCACTTCAAAAGAGACTGCTTGCAGAGGAAAAAGAAAATAGAAACTAAGCAAGAGCTTGGAAATGATGATTTGGTATATGCTGGGTAAGATAATGCTAAGATTTTATCAATTGTTGACAAGGATGTAGGGAACGAATGGATTTTGGATTCAGAGTATTCATTTCATATGACACCACATAAATCTTGGTTTGAAGAGTATAAGGCAATAGAAGGTGGACAGGTTCTATTGGGGAATAACAACGTCTGGAAGGTTGTGGGGATTGGTATAATTTTGTTAAAGACAGGAGATGGATGTAACAAGAAATTGGAAAATGTTTGGCATATTTTAGAACTTAAGAGAAACTTACTGTCTCTTAGGATGTTAGATTTAGAAGGAATGACCTTTAAGGTAGAAGGTGGAGTCCTTAAAAGTTACAAAAGGGTCAATGGTTGTGTTAAAGGACATAGATCGAATGAGCTGTACATACTGCAAGGAAAGACTTTGGTAGGCTCATTTACAATGGTTTCAAGTGATCCTAAAGACAAAACCACTATGTGACATAAGAGACTAGGGCACATAAGTGAAAGGGGACTCCAAGAGTTGTAGAAACAAGGAGTGTTCAAAAAAGATAATCTTGGTAAACTTGATTTCTGAGAACATTGTGCATATAGCAAGGCTCAGAGGCTAAGGTTCACTATAGGCATACAAAGAACTAAAGAAATATCGGATTATATTCATTTAGACCTTTAGGGACCCTCAAGGATTCCTTCTCATAGTCGAGCTAGGTATTTCGTAACCGTTGTAGATGGTTATCCTAGAAAAGTATGGCTGTATTTACTTAAAAATAAAAATGGATGCCTTGGAACAATGTAGACAATGGAAAGTTTTGATTGAAAATCAAACAGATAAAAAGATAAAAAGACTAAGAACCGATAATGGACTTGAATATTGCGAAAATGCTTTAAAGAAATTCTATGCTAATGTTGCAATTGCAAAATAACTAATCGTGATAGGTACCCCTTAACAGAATGGACTAACTAAAAGGTATGATAAAACTATTCTTGAAAATTTTAGATGTACGTTGTCTAATGCTAATCTTCCTAAGACAATCTGGGGAGAGGCTCTAGTTATTGCATGTAATTTGATTAACAGGCGTCCTTCTACAACTATAAGGATGCTTACTTTAGAAGAGACATGGTCTGGGAAAAGTGCAGACTATGAACACTTAAGTGTATTTGGGTGTATAGTATATGCACATGTAAAATAGGGAAAGTTAGATCCTAGAGCTAAAAAATATATTTTCTTATGCTAACTAGAAGGGGTTAAGGGATATAAGCTATGATGGTTAGACACAGAAGGAAGAAAGACCATTATAAGTAGAGAAGTCACATTTAAGGAAATAGAATTTTATAAGAACAGTGATACTAACAAGCATAGTATTAAGTTAGAAGAGTCAACAGAGGGAATTGAGCTGGAGATGGAGCTTTAGGAAACAGTGTCCCACCTGAGGAACCACAGCATAGTAGTGAAATGCATGACCAGCCGGCTGAGTTGACCAAAGATGGAACCAAAACACAGGTAAAAGCTCCAGAAAGGTATGGTTATGCAAATTTAATTGTTGAAAAACTAGAACGCAGCGAAATTTTAAAATTTTTATACTAGAGTATTTTTCAAAATATAAGTTTGACACACTATATGCATAAATTAACCAAATCTTACTAACCTTGTCTGCCAAAAAGCTTCCGCAATCTGTGAAGAGAAAAGTATTCTAAAAGAGCCTCAAGTAACTGGTATTCTTTGTTATTTTTGATCCACGACCAAAGTACGTGTTGGCGTATGTCGTATAGCTTTTCCTCGGTGACTCTCCTCCTAACTAATTGAGGAAACCTAGAACTAAGATTCGTGATTTATGAATAATAGCTCTCGAGGAGTTGCAGAGACTCATAGACTAGGGTGCTCACTCTTAATTCCTCAACTGATCTAAATAGCTTATGAGTCTCACTCCCTATTTATAGAGTTCGTGCCTAGGTTGGTCCTTATCAAATAAGGCCTTAAAAATTTGAATTAGGATCAATATTTAATAAAATTACATCTAAAAACACGTGACCAAAAATCGTTCGATCGACAGACCGAACTAGCAGATCAGTCTATCAACTTATTGTATCAATAGACCGAACTTGAAGACCGGCCTGTAAAACTTACGATAAATGATCCTTGTAAATCTTTTATTTCCCAATTGAGATTATTGGGATAGAGCTTCAATTTTAATTCAAATAACCCAATAGAGAAATTATCTGATTAAAACAGTCATATCTAGATAATCTCTAGGAAAATAAATATTCCTAATAATTCAACAAGTTTATCTTAAATTAATTTATTCGAAATTAATTCAATCGATAAACAGACATGAATTATCTAATCCCCATAATTCAACAAGTTTATCTTGAATTGATTTTTCACAAAATCAATTCAAGCGATAGACACACATGAATTATCTAATCCTACCGAATTTCAGCCAATGTGATAATATGGCATAAGTCATCAATTTATTAGAAAAGTATGCCGTATCGTTATAGGATTTATTATGAGCTAGTAAAAGAGACCTGATGGACCTATATAGTTCAAGCTCTTGATAATTATGAAACCCAATATCCTAGATATATATTTCATAATTATCAACTCTAATGCTATTTTACTAGAAGCTTAGAGCTGCACTCTCGAACTATATAGAATTATGAAGCTCGAATAGCTAAGTTTTCATGACATATCATAATGTATTGTACCCTTATAGGATTATCTATAATCGGCTTAAGGATAAATTCTATCTTACCTTTCCAATTATTTTTCTTTATCCAACCATAGGAAAACTTACCATCCAAAGATAGTATAACATTCGATTACACCTATGTATCAAAATGGTTAAATGCTCTTGTTTGTTAATTACAGGATAACGCATATACAAGGATATCAACGACTCCTAAAGAGGAGCTATGGATTTCATATCTATGAATAATAAGTCTACGTTATCAAGAGTCATGCCTCCAATGTACCAGCATGCGTACTAACATAAAATATGGATATCCCTTTTCGTATATCAAAAGATATAAGTCAAGACAACAGGCCAACTATTCATCTCAGGATTAAAATATAACACATATGATTGTCTAAAATGAATTAATTTGCCGAGATAGAATTATTAATCTAAATCAATTACACTTTATGTCCCAATCCAAACATCGACAGCTTTGACAATGCATCAATGTTTCTATTCACGGAGCCTCCCTCAGATAGTCAAGACAAACCATCTCCCGTAAGGGATATAGACAACATAACAATCTTTGCATGAATAAAATGCTCAACTTTATTCTCTCAATTACGGATCTTATAATTTAGACTATCACCTTTAAAATCATGTCTTCTACATAATCTATCTATCATCTACTTGATTCTAAAGGCTTAGACCGACAATCTCAAATTTTTGTTTGCTCATCATACATTCAATAAATATGAACGTAAAGAGGACAACAATTTGGTATATGAATAATAAATATACTCTTTATTGATAAAAATGTATTAAAAAACATATCACATTTTTACTCCTTAGGGCATACATGTCTAACATCAATTGCTTCTACTTTGACAGTTGTAGGAAATACTGAAGAATTGGAACCAGTGAGTTACAATAAAACTATGGCAAGCCCAAAGAAGCAACAGTGGTTAGAAGCAATGAACGAGGAAATCAAATCTTTGTACAAAAACAAAACTTGGGAATTGTTTAAAAAACTCCAAAGCTATAAATCAATAGGATGTAAATGGATATATAAATATAAAGAAGGCATAGTAGGAGTAGAAAACCTAGGTATAAAGCTAGGTTAGTTGATAAAAGGTTTACTCAAATGAAGAGAATAGACTTTAATGAAGTAGTCTCACCAGTGGTTAAACATGCCTCAATTAGAATTTTGCTTGCCCTAACTGCTAAATTTGATATGGAGTTAGAAAAATTGAATGTTAAGATAGCTTTTCTACATGGGGCTCTTGAAGAAACCATCTATATAGAACAACCAAGAGGATTTGAGGTAAGAGCAAGGACAATCGGGTATGTCTCCTAAAGAAATCTATCTATGGTTTAAAACAGTCTCTTAGGCAACGGTATAAATGGTTTGATGAGTTCATGCTTAGAAATTCTTTTAAAAGAAGTGAACATGATTGTTGTGTGTTTTATAAAGATCTAGGTAATGACGAGCATATTATGTGCTTTTATATGTAGATGATATGCTAATTTCTTGTTCATATAAGATTGAAATCCAATATTGTTAAAGTCATGCTTAATAGAGAATTTGAAATGAAAGATTTAGGTCGTGCTAAACATATTTGAGTGTATCTCAGCAATCTTATATCAATAAAGTTGTTGAGAAGTTTGGAATGTGGAATACTAAATCTGTGTCTACTCCACTAGCCATGCATTTTAAATTATCTACTAAAAACTTATTAGTTCTGATGACAAGATGCAGGTTATGAAAAGAATACCATATCCAAATGTAGTTGGGAGCCTCATATACTCCATGGTGTGCACCATGCCAGATTTGGCTTATAGTATAAGTTTGGTTAGCAGGTATATGTCTAAACCAAGTAAAATGCATTGGTCTGGTGTTAAATGGATATATTAAGGCATCTTAAAGGATCTAATGAAGTAGGATTATGTTATGATGGTATGATTGATAAGAGTGATCCAGTGGTAGGATTTGTAGACTTTGATTTTGCAAATGACTTGGATCATAGAAGGTCTCTTACAGGGTACATATTTCAAGTGTTTTGCTACAACCTTAGTTGGAAGGCAACTCTACAACTGGTTGTGGCTTTATCAAGAACAGAGGCAGAATATATTGCCCCAACTGAAGCTATCAAAGCTTTATGGATAAAGGGTATACTTGAAGAGTTAGGAATTAAACAACAAGCAGTAGTCATAAGTGTGATAGCCAAAGCACTATACACTTGTCCAAGAATCATACCTTTCATGAGAGAACCAAGCAAATTGATGTGAAGCTGCACTTCATCAGAGATATTTTGCCTAAAGGAGATGTTAAAGCAAAGAAAGTTGCAGCACAAGACAATCCTACAGAGATGGTGACCAAATCATTGCCTATGACAAAGTTCAAACATTGTTTGGACTTGATTAGTGTCATAGGGATAGATCATCCTCCTTAAGGAGGATGGTTGGAGAGAAGCATCAAAGAGGGCATTGGCAAAACAACAGTCATGTAACGCCCCTATATGGGGGTTAACAGTTTTTAAATAAATAAAATGAAAATAAAAAAATAAAGATAAAACATCAAAGTAATTTGTCCGGGACTTGAATAGAAACTCTCAAAATAAAAAAATAAAGCATAAACAAATAAATAAACCACAGTTTAATGTAACACCTTAAATTTTAATAATATACAACTGTCATCATCATCATTTCAACCCTCAACAAATCTTAATACAGTCATAGAAAGTAACAATCGATGCTTACATTATTATGAAGATCATTCTTTGCATTCGAAGCCATCCCAACATAATATAATTACATAGCTTCCTCGACTATTTTTCTTGTAATCATCTCACACTTAATAAGTCCTGAAAAGAGGAAAATATAAGGGAATGAGCG
>CAMOHE010004129.1:0-12466 GCA_946598075.1 Artocarpus hirsutus
TACATTCTAGCTAATCTAAGTCCATCTAACTTAGATTGAAGCTTTTCTAGGCTTAGAAACTCTAAAATTTCAAAATGCAAGAAAATTTTGAAAAAAAATAGAAAAACTTTGAGTTTTAAAATCTAACCTCGAATCAAAGCTTGAAAATGTTGTTTTTGTTATTGAATCTTGTTCCCGAGCCTTTGATCTCCTAGCCCGAAGCTTGAAAACGAAATTTGTTTCAAAAATTTTAGAGAGAGAATGAGAGAGAGAGAGAGCAAACCGAGAGAAACGAGAGAGAAAAGAGAAAGAGGTGAGCGTGAGAAATGAAGAGAGAGAGAGGAAAAAGTGAAATAAATAAAAGAAGAGAGAGAAAAGTAGTTGCATAAAACTGTGTGCAACCACACTCTGTTTTCAAATCAAATTGTTTTATTAAAACTTAAATTAACAATCAAAAACAATTTAGAATAATTAAAAATCATCAAAAAGTAATTAACGCAAGGTTTCCACAAAGTAATCAAATTAAGTTCAAAACACTCATCATGGCACACTAATTCACCATTTAACATTCTAATTATACTTAATTAACTTCGGGGTGTTATAGTTTCACTTAATAAGAAGGCATTGATTATAAAAAGACTTTCTCTCTAGTTTAAATGCAAGACTCTTAGGATCATAATGGCTCTTGTGGCTTATTTTGATTTGGAGCTACATCATATGGATTTAAAAACTATGTTTCTCAATGGTGTCACGACTTCGATCGTGACTTCTAATATATATTAAAATACTAAAATATAATTATTAAAATTTATGGATTCTTTTTGAAAACAATTTAAAATCACACAAAGTTCTAATGATGCCAAAACTTTTGCACAAATACTACATATCTATACATATCACTGATTTTATTTCATGACATTTGGAGTACTAAAAGTAATTTTTCCACATTTTTCAAATCATAAAGACTATTACTAGAACAATAATGCAACACTAGCTAATCCACGAATTTTATAAAATCACACAACATTCATATGGCTTTAAAAATTTAATACAATACACTAGACATCAAAATATATCTCAATATTTAATTTTATTACGTTTGAGATGCTATAAGCATTTCATACATCTTAGAAATCGAACACACAACTATCTCTAGAAATATGCCACAGGCAATTAGCAATAAGAGAATTTTATAAAATCACACAAAATTCTAATGGATCTAAACTTTTAACACAACATACTAAACATTCGTACATCCAGATTAAATTTCATGATATTTGGATCACTATAAATATTTTTTTCCAACTTGAAAAATATAAAAAATGTGGCTGGAAATCAACAGAAATAGTTGAACAGCAAACATTCACCAATCTATAACTTAAAATCTATCATTCACATACAAGTCAAATTTTACATACAATAACAACACATATAAACAAATATTTATTAGTTTTTGGCATTAAACACATCTCGAAGCATCCTCAAATAAATAGGCATAGTTGAAATCAATTTTAAGATTTTAAAAAATGACATTTTGTAAAAATTTTATAGAAAATAATAAATAGTGTATCTAAATCCAAAATTTTTTATAAGACATCTCTAACATGCATATGAATAACACTCAAAAATAATTTTCACAAAATCTCTTTTCTAGTTTGCCTGGAAAATCTCAAAGTTTGGATTTTCTGCCCAAAAACGAGTTTTAGTGCAATAATCTTATAAAAATTATTTTTTAAATAAAACTAAACATTAAAACATATAAAATCAACCTATAATATCATAGTAAGATTTTTGTATGAAAATAGATAGAGAAACCGATTTCGTGACATGTCTGAAAGTTCGTTCTAGTCCCAATTACAATTTCAACGATCACTCTATAGCTCCATTAGTCTATCTTTAGTTTGGATTGTTTTATTCATTTATGGTTTAGTAAATGGTTGTGGATGGGTTATAGAGGCTAAAAGAGGAGATTTGAGGTTGATAGAAGCCTAGTCTCAATGATGTATATGTAACACCTCTTGTTTTCTCCTATGAATATTTGCATTAATTAAATGTTAAAACATGATATTTTATGTGCTATTATTATTTATGTTAAGTAAATTAAATTTTTATTTAGTAATGTCATAGGTGACGGCTATGTAGGATTGATGTGCTTAGGATTTTTATGTCAAAAATGATAATAAGCATAAAGTATTAATTTATTTATTTTTTAAGAGTTTCAACTTACTCTAAATATATAATCTTTATAGTACTCTAGAGTTATATATGCCCTAGAATTATACTCTTGACAATGACATAAATTTTATTGTATATTTTCTTATTTTTATAACATTTATGATGTCATAATAATTACATGTATAATATTTTTATTATGGCATTAAGAAACTCAATAATATAAAGTGTTCAAAAGAATAATGAGTAAATTAATATTTTTGGGATCATGGGAGCAAATATTATTGTTGCATGTAAATAGTTAAGTATTATAATTGTATTATGTTATTTTATATTATATTGTACTGTATTGTATTATATTATCTTATGTTATATTATATATATATATTATGTACGGATATATAACGGCAAGTTATTGTAGGAAAAGTTAAAAAAAAAAGGATTACAAGGCCTTATCATATAAGATACTATGTTATCTTGGCTATGTAAATCATAAAGAAAAAAGTAAAATAAGGCCCATGGCCTTATCATAAATTTACCATGTTTGAAAAAAAGAAAAAGAGATAAAAAGAGGGAAAACTAATTAGACTAGGACTAGAATTTTCTACACTCATTTAATTCCTTCTCTTTCATAGGCCTATAAATATATCTTTAAGCTACCAAAGCTATTACATTCTCTTAATTTTCAGCCAAAGAAAATTCTCTCCCTCACCCCCTCTCAAATTCATGTTCATAGGCCTCCACCATCACTTAAAATTCTTCAAGTCTCTATCTTCTCTCTACCCCTGAAGCCAATATCTCATCATTGATCCTTCGTTTTTTCCTAACCGTTGCAAAAGAGATTATTTTCTAAAGATTGTATATGCAAGATTTCATGGTTGTGAAAAGAAAACATAAGAATTTAAGGTATGGTTTAAAGGTTTTCATGGTTTTAAAATTTTATAATTGATAGGTATTTTTTTTGACAAACTTTGTCAGAAAATTGTTCTTTTAGGTTGTGAATGTGTACACATGCATGTTTTTATGAAAAATAAATTATTTTTTTATTTCTTTGATTCAAACAATTTTATTTTGTGGTTCAAAGCATTTATATTCATATGAAATCATGAAATTACATGAAAAATAATGTTTTGTTATTGGAATGTGATATTAGAATTTTAGGGTTTTCAGTTATTAAGCAAGATTGTCGGTAATATTTCAAATCCAAATGATTTTATTTTGCTGCGATTTTTGGATATGATGTGCATATATATGTTATAATGAATGTCTAGATTTTTTTATAAATTTTTGTTAACTATATAATTAAAGTTATAAGCTTGTTAATCAAACATTGCTCATGAAATTTTATTTGCTCGTAGATTTATATTTGTATATTGTAGAGTCTGTCTTATAGGATAAAGCATCTTTTGATTTTGAAAAAAATTATGAGTTATTGTTGATATGTTAACTAAGTGTTTGAAATTTTAAATTCATATCTTTATTATGTTTCAAGATAAAATTTGTTGATCAGCAAGTACTCAGTGGTTATGAATGTCTGCCTGATATGCTCTATATAATTCGTGAGATAATAAATCATCCTTTTAAATATGTTCTACATAATTTATTTTTTTAACATTTATTTATATGTTAAGCATGTCACATAAAAATTTCATAACCATATCATGCATATTTGATTTTATAAAAATGTTTGGATGAAAAGTGTTTACTATTTAGCATCTCTAATGTGAACATTAACTCTGAATTTGAATATGTGTTGAATTATTCTAAATTTATTTAGAGCTAAATTTTGGACATGTTATGATTCTATGTGTCTTTTATATGTAGTAATTTTATAAATTATTTTGTAGTATAAATGATTTAATCCATAATTTTTAATTCGGATTGCTCACTGCCGAGGCTTTACTGGTAGATTTTGTAGTATTGACTATGTGATTTATTAAAATTATCAAATGAAATTTTTATGGCTAAAGAAAAATTTGAGCGTTATATATATGTGTTAACTTTATTCCTGTAAATTTTCATGCTCTAATTGAATATGAATTAAAAGATATATGGTGATGAATCCTTGAACATCAGTCAATTTTTGTGACTGATAGATTTATTTGAATGTTTTGATATATTAAAAAAGGTATTTTGGATTAACTTTTTCAAGAGAAGAAAATTTGAGTGATGTTTTTATATGTTAGCTATGTTATGGAAGAAGTTTTGCACTTTATTTATGCTTATAAATTGAGATTAATTTCTCTAAGTGATTAAAGATCAAGTTTTTTGTCTTTATATTTCTTGACTCTAAGTACATGTTTATGAATCAAAGATTATTTGTTTCATTAAGAAAGATGTATGATGATGTAATATGGTTTTAAATGATACATAAACATGAATATAAATTTCATGTATTATATGAATGATTGACATGGACACTCCAAAGGGCGAGTATACCAAGAACCACGACCACGTCGCTCGATTTAAGGTTTAGCAAGCAAGTAAGTCAAGCAAGTACATTTTCACCTTCAACATGATAAAGTTTATGAAAATATTAGGCAATGTTTATAAGTAAAGGTTTGTGATTTAAAGTTCTTATTTCAAGACCTTTTATGACAAATTTTCCTAAGGATATTTTTTTGTTTTTGTTTTTTATAGTTTATGACAAGTTTTTAAATAAAGCTTATATATATGTATCACTTAATTTAGTGTTGCATACTTTACGTTTATGTTTATTATATCCTACAAGGTTTGGACTTATCATATTTGGTTTGGGACTAGCTATCTCGCTGCTCTCATGATAGCGTGCCTACGATATTAATGGTACAACACTTGGGCCCCTAAAGATAAAATGAATAACATTTTGATAAGGAAGTTTAAATAAAAGATATGTTATATATACAAACATGTGTCTTGTGTGCTATTATGTTTATGATTATGATCTTATGTTATGTTTTTATTAAAGTTCATATTTTATGTTATGAGATAAGAAAGTGTGCTTACTAAGCTTATGCTTACTTAGTTTTATATCATGTTGCAGACAATGATAAAAGGCATAAGAAATAGGTGGAGGATGGGGACGAGTGTGTGTGCAAGGAGTGTTGGATTGGAATCAAAATCATGCGACAAAAAGAATTATTTACTTGGACAATCATTTTATTATTAATGTTATTTTTTGCACTGATGTTGAGTTAAGACAGTTCATTTTCCTGTGGACTATTGAACGTTTTGAGACTATTTAATATTTACTTAATTGTGGTTTCTTGAGGACTATATCATGTTTCCTTATTTTGATATGATTAAACTATTTCGACATATAATATTTTTCTCGAAGGTTTTTAAACGTTGTTTGAAGTTTTATATGTCTATAATTTAATAAATATTTATATTTATAAACTAATCGTTTCTATAGATTATTAGTTAACCAAACACTGTAGGTGTTTCATTGGGCTAACTGAGGTAAGAGAAGCAAATCTGGTAAGTAATTTTTAAAGGAAAACTACACGGTTTTCTTGGGATATTTGCATAAGTGTAAGTGTTTTATTTGAATTTTTTGTCTTTAAATAATGATTTTAATAGTAAAAGTAACAATTATTGTAATATCCCTAAGGGAGTGTTACAGTTATAGTATCAGAGCTGGTTTCTATTTCCAATACACTTTGCCACATGTCAGTTTCAAGTCCTCCAAGTATGTTTTAGTTAAATTGTTGTTTATGTAAGTTTAACGATAAGTATATGGTTCAAATTTATGGTGATTAATGCCTTAGTGCATAATTTTTATAGCGAAATCTTGTATCATTCCTAAAATTGAAAGTTCATTCCTAAACTTATAATCCTTCTAGGAAATTGAAGATGAATAATCATAGAAAGACTCAAGCTCATGCTTAAGTTGCTGCCGGAGTTGGCAAGCTGACCGATGCTAACCTGATGGTAATGATTGCTAACCTTCAAAGGCAACTTCAAGATTAAAGAATGGAGATTAAGGAGCTTAGATCTAATGGTCATGGAGGCAAAAGACAAGGTGAAAACATACCACCCCATTTGCAACAGCAAGGAGGGGTAGCCCTAACCCCTACATTATAAGCTAGACCTACTTATCAAGAACCCTTATTGGTTAGGTAGAAGCGTGCTAGCCCACTGATTTTGAAGGTTCCAAAGATCCCTTGGTTGCTCAAGGATGGTTGAAGACAATCGAGGCCACTCATAAGTTAATGAGAGAATGAGAAGGTCCTTTGTGCCTCATACTGCTTAATAATGGAAGCTAGAATCTAGTGGATGGGATAGAGCAAAGTAGAAATGTGGACTAGATGACATGGGCTGACTTTGTTTATGAATTTAAAGTGAATTTCTTTCACATGAACATCACCTAGAAACATTATAATGAGTTCAAGAACCTTCATCTAGGAGATATATCAGTTACTGATGTGGTTGTTAAATTCAATCAGTTGTTACACCTTTGCTTGGAATGGTAGGTGATGATGGTGAGAGGGTCTGGAGGTTGATCAAGGTTCTCTGACTTGAAATTGCAACAATTGTTAATGGGATGAGTCCACCTAGAAATCAGGAACAAGTTGTTTTGAGGGCATAGTAGGCTGAATTCCACCTATCGAAGTTGAAGAGAAACAGCCCCAACAAAGTCATCTTGTGAATAACTCGAACACTCATAATCGACCCAAGGGCAGTAAAAACAACAACTTGAATTGGAAGAACAATAAGGGAAAGGGCAATTTCCAAAACCAGCAAGGTCAAAGCAACAAGAAAGGGGTGGCTAGTCTAACAACAAGTAGATACAACCCTGTGCCAAATGTGGAAAGAAGTACCTAGGTGAATGCCATCATGGAACAAACCAATGCTTTATTTGTGGCCATGAGGGTCACTTTTCTAAGAACTGCTCCCCCTAGTTCAATGCTTAAGGTTAGCAAAAAGCCCCTAATGACTCCACTATATGCAAGCTACCTTAAAGGGACCACTCATAAATCAGGGAAGACTTGAAGCTCCATCTAACAATGCTCGCATCTATGCAATGACGAAGGAACAAGTGGTAGCGGAAACCTCCAATGTTGTCATAGGTCAGATCTCAATCTTTTCTTTTAATACACATGTTTTTTTTTTTATACAGAATAGTGGTGATTACCATTGTCGAAAATGGTGGCTCGTCGAAGTCGGTGACAGAGCTCCAATGGGGTAACATGCTTGGAGGAATTTATTGAGCAATAGGGTTATTGTTTTGTTCTCCTCTCTATTCTAAGCATTTTGTTATAAAAAAAAAAAAAAAAATCTCATTTGGACTTTAATGAGGAAGTCATGGTGTTAAAAAAAAAAGTTTCATAGGAGTAATAGAAAGAAAGAGTATTAGTTGAAGAAAGAAGAGATAGAGAGAGAGAGAGAGAGCAAGGTTTCGATGTGAAAGAGAGGAAGAATAGAAATAAAAAGACAAAAAGAAACAAAATAAAAGAAAATTAAAGGGAAGATAATGGCGTTGGGCCTTTTATAAAATATGGAATTCTAAATGAAGCCCAATAGAAATGATATAGTCATATTTTATTTAGAATCAGTTACACTAATACAGTTGTACAAACATATATAACTAAACAAATATTGACAGCCATGATTTTTTATGTGAAAAATTAATTTAGAAATAATATAACAATCGAAAATTAAACACAAATTTTCTGTTAATTAAAATTAATGACCAAATTAAATTAAATAATCTGAATTATTTTATTTACGGTGTGAACATCTGAAAATTAATCACAAATTTTTAGTTAATTAAAATTAATGACCAAATTAAATTAAATAGTCTTAATTATTTTATTTTGGGAGTTAAACGTACCGTACCAGAATATATCTAACTATTAGTTTGAAAAGAGAAACATCTTCATTAAAACAATAATAAGGATGTTTTGATAAACTAGAAATTAAAATCAAATTCTTGTTTAAACTTGATATATAGCAATTCTTTGAGCAACAGAAATTTATTAGTCTTAACAAATTTAGAAACGCCTCCCTTAACAACTAAAATCAACTCCCATGTGCTTGTTGTCAGCGTACCATCACACGATTTCTTTCTTTTTTTTAGTTGAAACCTCCTGCAAAAAGGTACAAATATGGTTAGTTGCTCTAGCATCTACAACCTTGCTAACCAACTTCTCTACTAAAAACGTTTCTAAGCAAAGTATCATACAGCTTTTATTCTTGGCTATAACGAGAACTTTTTAACACTCCACTTCTGATGGCTTTCTTGCAATGGAAATATTTAATTTCTTCTTGCCTTTGCGTCTCCTTTCCCTTCTAAGTGTTATTCTTCAAGAGCTTTCTTTAGATATATGTTTGCATTTTATTTGTCAACCTTTTAAAGGTTTTCATGAATACATAGTTGTTTCAAAAGATTGGCAACGTTATCATCCTTATTTAAGATATAGTCAATCTTTAATCCCTCTAAGTGCTCAGGGGTCTAATTTTATTATAAAAGACATACTCATAGAATAATCCATGTATATTAACTCCATGACACATTGTCGTGCCGATGAGGCTCGCCAGTTCAAGCACGTGCTTTTGGACTATAGCACCTCGCAGCATATGGTTGCTCAAAACAGCCTTGATAGTGCCAGAGCCCAGCATCAACATTGATCCTCTATAGTGACGTTGAATCATTCCATTACGCGTTGCCCATTTCTTGAGATTCACTCCAACAAATGGTAGTTTAGGAGACGCTTGTACGACCCAAAAAAAACCATCGTCTAAGTGCCAAATAAAAAGCACAGCACAAAACCTTCCGAGTTTTAGATTTTCGTGTCGTACTTTAGATGGCAATTTAGAAACTCGATCAAAACTTTTCAAAAAATACTCTCTCCCTCTCTCTCATCCGTGCCCCTCTATATCTCTTTCACCGTTGCATTCGTTGTACTGTAGTCCTCACTGTTGTCCTCTCCTCTTCTTCTCTTACTCTTGTCACAGTAGTTACTACCTCCTCTCTCTCTCTCTCTCCATGTTGCTTCCGCGTCGCCTTCTCCACCTCTGCCTCTGCTGGGTTATTTTAATGGAAATGTTAGTTTTTGTTTATGGTTTTTCTTTAATTCTATTAGTTTTATTTATTAAGGTTTTTTATATTTAGTTTTAGTGATTTATTTATTTTTAATGTTTTAGGCTATTATTTGTGGGATTTTTTATTGATAATTATGAACATGTTTTTCTGGTTAGTTTACTTCTTAGTATTTAGTTTATTAACTTTGATTTTTATTGTTTAGTTTTAATTGTTTTTTTAGCTCTTATTTGCATTATTTGGCTTTAGTTTTATAGTTACTATTTGCTTACAATATTAACCAATGTGCTTTAGTTTTATAGTTACTATTTGCTTACAATATTAACCAATGTTAGTGTATGTGATTTCGATCAATGTTAGTATGTTAGATAAGGCACATTGTCATCAATATTTAGTTAATTAGTTATTTATATTTTTCCTTTTTCTGAATTTGTTGATTATAAATATTTTGAGGTTGATTACTATTGACTGAAATAATTTTATATTAGTTCAATACGTCAGATAGAGTACTTTGAGGACGAGCACGCCTTCACACCAGAAGATAACTATGAACTGCAGAAAAAGGAGTCCCTTAATTTGAACAATAATGCAAAAAGGCGAGCAAGTGTGTTGCAAAACTAAGGTCAAAAAGACAAAGAATAGAAGTAAATTATGACAAAAAAGACAACCCAATCAGAAAAGCAGAGGATTAACACCAAAGTCATATATTGGGCTTTAGTTCAAGAGCGCAGCTCAATAACAATAAAGCTTCGAGAGAGATGGGAAATATGGATAATGTCGTATGTGTTTGGTAAGCTATTGCTTCGTTCTTCACCATTCTTGAGACCTCGAAGAAGAAGAACTGGACATCTGCCTCAAAGATGGCTGGTGACTTTCAGAGCATTCTTTACAAAACCCTATTGAAAAGTGCCAAAATAACCCTTAGTTAAAAAGTCCAAAAAAATGAATAAAAAATACTCTTCCATTACTGGCAAGAAATAAAGAAATTTGTGAAGCTTCAGCATGGTGTGGCACAGCAAGTGACTTCACAGCCTACAAAGGGTGTAAGAGCTTTAAGCGAGTTTGAACAATGTTATTCTCGGAGGGATATATAAAAGCAAAGCAAGAATGGGACTAAATTTATTCACTTTATTGGTATTAAAAATGATTTTAATATCATCTTTAATTGACCTAATCGTCTAATGCAAATGGAACTACATAACAAAATAGTATCTTCTAGCTACATTTTGTGAAAATTCATATGATGAGGGAAGATGGAAAATTTAGAGATCATGGCATGCAAAAAGATTGATAGGCAAATTATGAGTTACTTGTGTCTTTAATTTAGATTCGTACATAGAATTTATGCTATGTCTATTTGTAATTGAGAAATTGATTTATTTTGTTACAGGACGAATATGCTAAGTAAGAGTCACAAGGCTTATTCTAATCTCAGGGGACATCTAATATTCTCAGTGACATATTGGGCAACATAAAACATCCAGAACTGGTATGTGGTCCATCTCATTTTGTGAAGCATTCTAATTATTTTGTTTCCACAAATTGGTTAAGCTCCAATGAAAAGGTGATCCAATTGCGTGAGAAGATGGAAACATTGGAGACAGTTTTTACAGTTGGAAGAAGAATTGAGAAGCCAAGGGTGAGAAAATGCCATACACTCCAAGGAAAGGAATATGCAGCTCCTATAGTGGAACAACGTATTACTGTGAATGCAAGTTGTTTAGTTCATACAACACCAACACAACCTGCGAATCATCTCATTAAGGGTGACAGTTGCCATCTTCTAACTTCATCGACAACCAGGGGCAGCAGGGTTATTCATTTTACAATTGTTGTGGCAGAAAAGGCATAGATAGATAGTCTTTAAACAACTATCCTTCATGGCATGCCACTTAAGGAAGGTAATGTGTGCGTTACAATTGCTACCTATTATGTAAGGGAGGCACATTTACCTTTCCAAACAAAGGAAAATAAGGTTATGAGTGATGCGATCAGAGGATTTGTTGCTTCACCAGGCCTTGGATTAAAATTAGTGCATAAGTCAAAATAGCAAAGCTCTAATTGACCAATACTGTCTAAGACCATCTCTACTGCAAAAGCATATATGTATCCCAATGTTATATTTTCAACCAAAGAGTGTAAAATGGCATATTTGATGTTATTTTATTTCGTATTCCAATGTATAATGCTATTTCAAATGTTATTTTTATCTTTTGTCATAATTATTAAACCTTGACACTTGTAAAAATAAACTTTAGTATTAAAATAATTAAACATTCAGAACATTGTCATTATTAAAGCAAAAAAGTCAACATAACAACCAATAGAAATCAAATGTCAAATTTATTATATGCTAAATTTGATAGCAAATTTTCCACAATGTTTAGTAAATAGCAAATTTAGTATTAAAAATTTGCCATTAGCACATCAATTTAGCATTTAATTAGAGATGCTTTAAGTAAAGCACCAATTGGCATGGAAGGAGAAAGAGAGGGAAAAGAGATAATAAAGAACTGATGCAATCGAGGTCCTCCAAATAATCGAGAGACCCCTCAAGCATGACTACAATTCCCATGCGAATTAATATGACCCACGTTTCCAATGTGCCTTTCTATCTTACGGCTAAGGATATTGATTGATAAGCTAATTTTAATCACATTAGAGTGGGATGTGTCACGGCATACTTGACGTATAGAACTATTTCTATACTTTTTATCAATCATAATTATTATTTATAATATTATTCATGGCTCGTGTGTGCAAGAGGGATCAAGCTCCCAGCTGAATTGGATTCATTTCCTTGATGCTCACTTTGTATGTGCCGAGCCAAGCAGAGATTGGGATTGAAGCACAAGCTGAGAACCTTAGATAGTTTTTGTACAACGGTGAAGCCAACTATGCTTTTCTTATGCCATATAATGGTGGGGATCATTGGATGTTAACCCCTCATTTGCCTATTAAAAGTTAAGATAGCATGGTTGGATTTATATGTTAGTGATGTGCCCTAGGCCAATTATGTAATGACCATATATTAATTTCACTATATTTGCATTTTATTAATAAAGATGTATTTTTATTATTGTTTTTTATTCTAATTCTATAAATAGTTAATTCTACCTAAGGTCATCAAATATGTGACTTGATAGTAAAACTCTTAGGTGAAAGTTGAATTATATTCTAAATTATCCTTAGTCGGTCATTATTATTGGGATAATAATGAATGAAGACTAGTATGAAGTTTGATTGATGAAAATGTTTTACTAATCATGTGTATGAGATACTAAGTCAACT
>CAMOHE010004143.1:0-43559 GCA_946598075.1 Artocarpus hirsutus
GTATAATTTGAATTTAAAACTATTTTAAATTTATTTTAAATAATCATATTATTTAAAATATAATTAATCTAATTAATTTTTGTGTGAATATTAATTTAGAATTCTCAATTCCAAATTAATAAATTGAACCCAACATAAAATATAGTTCATATAATTTTAATGGACCCATTGAGAGGAACTATGGACATTATAATTTTAAGCTCTAATAATTTTGACAATTAATTAACACCTTAATTAATATATCAAAATTATTAATTCCAAATTACTCCACTAAAAATTTGAAATTGCACTCTTAAAATTATAAAATTAATTACATTCAAGGATTTGAATTTGTCCATTGATATAGTCACTACATATAAATCAATCCTCCATAAACGATCCATAATTAAAGCTAGGTATTTTCGGTTAACCTCTTTAGTTACATCTTTATCCATAAGTATCATTGATTCTCTAATGAATAATATATTCATGATCTAATCATAAATTGAGCGCTCTTATTATTCAAGCCCTGAATCAATACTTATGAGGACCGTCTATCTAACTTCTTTACGAAGGAATGGATTTCATTTTGTATGTTAATATTCCCGGCTATTTACATTATTATATTTCCAATATATCAAGAATTTGACATCACACATTTGTGTCATTACCTGACATGTTAAAAAATATAACACTATAAATAGGAGTCTATTAATTACTCAGAATTAAGATTGATTCATATATGACAATCATTAATTAATATTGAATGCTCTTTAATGGAATTTATTAAAGATTCATAATTAATTGTGTTCCAATCCTATATAATCAAATTATATAAAACGCTTTCATTCCAATAATCTCATTATTAACAATCCGGATAAGATTGTTTGATTCAGAATGTAATGAACCGCGTTAGTTATTGTAAATTAAAGATCCCAACTTTAATTTTTAATCACGGACATGTTTTGATTGTTTCACTTTAAATATTATCCTCCTATATATAACACTTATATACAATATTTAAAGTCACATTTACACAATATGGGATTTTTCGATGTCTATAAAGCATCTAAAACATGCATGCAAAAATAATATTGAAAATTTTCTCAAATTACATTAATAATCAGCAAAAATAATTCATTTCATTTGTTTATGGGCACACATATACTAACAATATTAACTTAAAGGTATATGATGGCATTCCAAGTCTAATATGATGGTAAAAAAATATATTGACTTTAGGGTATAGTAGGCATTCTAAATCTAGTATGATTATGTGGTAATGGCATTTTCTACAATAATTTTTTTTTGACGTAATTCAATTCAAGACTTAAATGAGAGAATGAAGAAAATGTTAGTTTTTAGAAACTTTTTGAAGTAAATATTAGGTCTTAAAAATATTTGTATAGTTTTTAAAATTTTTTGAAGTAAATATCAAGTCTTAAAAATATTTATAGTAAATGTCACATTTATAATGTAGATAAGAAATATTTATGTTGCAAACAAAGAGATAAATGTATTATTTATAATATAAATCTACTTATTGTATAAATAAAAATTATTTACACCATAAAAACATATAAATAAATTATTTACATCATAAATTTGACATTCGCTTCAAATTAGTTTTAAAAAAGCTATATTTCCATAATATCCTTATTTTAAATTTGTCGAAAATTTGTTAGGAGCCCAAATTTTTTCCGATGCCTCTTGAAAACTTTAGCCCAATTCGATATGACGACTTCGGCCTAGTTTGTTACTGTAGTGGGCTAGCCACTCCCCTCCTGATGCTAATCCGATCATGGGAAAAAACTCCTGCAGTGGGCAATCCTTTGCCTTCTAGCATACACGACATTTGAAAAGGTTATTTACTATAGAGATTGAGTATCGCAAATGTATATCTTATACTTTGGATGTTCTTAAGTGACTTTATGCATTACATTCTGAGTTATCAGAAGGGCATACTTTATTTTAGCATGTTCTCAAAATTTTTTGAATTTTAAATGCATGGTATCTTGTGTTTGAACGTTTATCATATTGTACTTCTGAATTTTAAATGCATTATTTTTGCATGATCCCTGTACCTCAAAATCATGTTAAATCAGTATATCATTTTAAATCAGTATCTTTTTTAATGAAACATGATTTTAACCCACGAATTGATAAATTTACCTTTCTATGTTCACCTTAGCTTGTAAATTTATAGGCTATTTGGTAGCTTCAGTTGGAACACAATCTTATTTACCTTAGCTTACGAATTTATAGGCTGCTGTTTCGTAACTTCAGTTGAAACAGTCTTATTTACCTTCGCTTATAAATTTATAGGCTATTTGACAGCCTCAATTAGAACAAAGTAAAGTTTACAGTTATAATAACTATTTCAACAATATTTTCGCTCACATGCTAAAGTGGTGTTGCCAATTTATTTTTCACACAGCCTATTACTTTTGCCTCTCAGCATTTTGTACTTTTAGAGCAACAACCAGAATTTCAAATTGATTCTTCCGATTCCTGCAGTCGGGGGTTTTGCTTCATACGAACTAAAACGCTACCATAGCATTAACATCTTATAGGCTGTTAGTTTAAACAAAAAATTTGATCCAAAAGTCGTTTTAAATTCATATTTTGTAAAAAAAAAAAACATTGTTACAGAGTCAGTTTGAACTAAAATTTTATAACTTGAACTATAGTGCCAAACACACTATTTATCTGTCTTTAAACCATTTATTAAACCGTTTGAAAGAATAGTTGAAACCAACAATTTTGATTTAAAAATTGTAGCATAAAAGACTTTACACTATAACTTTTAATTATAGTATACGAGAACTTTATATAATCAATGTTAATACTGCTGTTCCAAATGGCCATATGTATCCCATGACTCTCATCGTGACTTAGCTGAAGGCCCAAAACAAGCACCAGTTGTTCACCGCTCCACCAATATTCTAAATACCCATGTGGCCAACATTGGTCCCCAGTTGTCCCACACCTCCACAATGTCACTTATTAAGCCTTTGTTACACTTGGACATTGAAGTGCAACACAAGCCAAATACACAACCCACCCACTCCGCCACCCCAAAACCCAAAAATAAGAAAAAGAAAACATGAAAAAAAATGAAAGACCCAAGGTTTAGCTATGAACAATTTAAGATAAATAAATTATGAAATGAGCCCTTGACAAATGCATCAACTATTTTGACTACTTGAAGAGCCTAAGCAAACAACCCAAATCTTCCAGACAATATTAGCAACCAACCACCATTTGAGAGATAAAGAGTAACACTTGTTTAGGCCCTCCTACGTACCTAACTTAAAAACAATTCTTTCTTCTTCTTTTTTCCCTTCATTTTTTGTACAAAATAGACATGGAAATCTAAACACCATCATCATAAATTAGTTGAGAAATGCATGATCAGGGCTAACTGAGATCAATGTCAACCCGCTCTGGATTACCCCTTTCAGTCTGGTTTCCGACGAGCTCTATTCCGAGCTGGCCTTTGTCCCCTGCCCCAAATGCATAGAGCTTCCCGGATTCAGTGAGAGCAAAAGTGTGAGCATTCCAATATATGGAATTGGTGAGGCTAATCTGTACTACACGCTCGTTTACTTCCTTAAGTGATGTTACAAGTTCTGGGGTCAACACATTTGCGTGCCTTGCTCCCTGCAATGAAAAAACTAAAACACACTCACTAGATATCAACTTCATAGCGCCAAAAAAGTGATTGTTTATGCAACGTACAGATGTCCAATGACGTGATAATAGTCACTTATCACATGTTCGACCATCTCGAAGGTAAATTCCAATGCCAGTGCTAGTTGCCACTAGAAGTGCAAAAATAACATATTTGATGTATTGTTCTGTTTTGTGCTCGAATAAATAATACTAATTGAAACGCTATATATAAGTTCTGTTAAAATTATTAAGCTTTAAAACCAGTAGAAGTAAACTTTTGATATTGAAATAATTTTAAAAGGACAATGTTGTAATAATATGAACAGGTTAATATATCAATCAAAATCAAAAGCAATCAAAAATGGCATTTTCCGTACGTGGTGCTAAATTCGCCATTAAGTATAGCATTTGTCAAATTTATCATAAATACTAGTATTGTAATTTTTACTCAAATGCCAAAATTTAGCATTCATACGATGGTTTGACACTGCATTAGAGATGCTTACCATGATCGCTCATTGAAAAGTCAAAATCCATCATCAATAGGCTTAAATCTACTTCCAGTACCATATGTGTGTTGGGGTTTTATAATTCCACAGTCCACAAATCCCAATGACATTATCAGACAAAGCAAGAGGGACTATTCCAACGAGGGTCGGAGCATGAGCATAAAATATCAAAAAATGAAAACTAGGAATATGCAGGAGAAAAGAGGAAAATTTCCAGACCTCTCCATCAGCACCAGCATTGTTATGTCCAAGACTGGCTGATTCTCCACAACCAAAAGAGTAGACATCACCTTCTTCAGACACCACAAATGTTGTGTAGTCCCCTGTGGCAACATGAACTGCCTTGACCCTGCTCAGTGCCTCCACAACCTTGGGAGCCGATTCACACTCTTCATTACCATGGCCCAAGCAACCATAACGGCCCCAACCCCAAGTGCAGACCCTCCCATCCTGTCCCACCACCGCCGCGTGCCAAGCACCCGCTGCAACCACCATAGGCTGCAGGTTCAAGAGCTGAAACTGTTCGATAAGCCGCGGGTACTTCTCGTCGTTTCTCGAACCGTGTCCAAGCTTTCCTCCCAATCCACACCCAACAGAATACACAGACCTGAGAGTATGTTTTTAAGAATATGATCCCCCAATAGAGTTACAAGCTAGACATCATTATAATCCCCAATGCAATCACTAAGAAATTGAGAACAGTGACTCACATGCCAGTAGGCTGACAAGCCAGAGCAAGAAGGTAGCAATATCCAGCAGCAATTTGTACAACAGGTATGTTTTCAAGAGCTCCCAACAAAGGATGTGGCTCGACATCATTTGGCTCGGTTTGGTGACCGAGTTTTCCATCATTTCCCCAAGAGAATGTGTACACCCTGCCTTCCCTTGACAATACAGCCGTGAAGAAATTCCCAATTGCTGCTTGCACCACAAATATGTTCTTCAAAGACTCAACCAGTTGTGGGGTCTTCACAATTTTAGCCCCTTGACCCCCGAACTCGGTCTCTCCGAACGAGTCCTTCCCGAAGGCATAAACCTGACCCGCGTCGCTGATCAGCATTGTCCTGCCAGCCCCAGCAGTTGCCTGGATGATTCTGATGCCTTCTAATGATCTGCAACACAATGGAGTTCCATTAACATCCCTTATTGTTACGTAAGCCAAACTATTCCCTCTTTCGATAAGTCAGCTCCTAAAGCAACCTGATTGGGCGAGGCCGCCATTCCTCATCGGTGGTGCCATGTCCAAGCTGGCCTGAGCTGTTGGAACCAAATGAGTAAACATCTCCTTTTGATGTGACGGCAATGCTGTGACCAGGCCCCGCTATTGCCTGCGACTTCTCCCTCCTCGAACACGCTTCTCCGGCCAAAAGAAACCTCAGGACCAGTTTCCACGAGCCTCCACATCTCCTCTTCAACTCCAAGCGCTCCTCATTGGTCATTGGCTTAAATATAGCTCTCTTTTGGCACATGTCCAAAGCGGCAAGCTCCGGTAGAGACAATTCGGTATCAGGAGTGAATTTCGCAGGCTGCCCAAAGAAGGAACATGTAGCCTACAACAAACACCCAACAGCATTATCAAGTCCAAGATTGAATCCTCAGATTTTCACCAACAAAAGTGAAGGGAAAGCAATAAAACTTGCCTCTAACTTGGCAAGATCTTGAGGGTCCAAATTACAAGTGGTTAGAACATGGAGAACAATCTGAGGATTTGCAGCTAAAGGGAATTCTCCGGGAATAGAGTCCCCGAAACAATGGCGTTGTTGCCTTCTTTCAAATGTTATGGTGTTGGTGGAAATTAGCTGTTCAGGAAGGTTATGATGATATTGTAAAGTTGGGGTTCCGCTCGCTGTGGCGTCCATGGGCACTGCGAAATTTTTAGAGGCAGTGCCCAAAACTTGGCAAATGTGTATGACAGAGGGAGGGTGGTTCTAAATTGCTGGAAAAGTATGACAAATATATTACCACTTAATCTTTTTTCATTGACCCATAACTATTTTTTAAGCTTCAAATTCAGAGTTGTCTACCTGGAAACTATGTTAGCGATCAATCAACAAACTTCAAGTCTCAAACCTACAAATAGAACAAATGCCTAATATCATAGCAAGTACAAGAGCAGATAAAAGCCAAAGAAAAAAAATTATCTTTTTTATCTCCTCTTTCATTTTCTATGTCACAATGAGGAATGTTAAAAACAACATAACGTATGCACAAGTTACTTATAAATAGCTTTGGCTCCACAATCTCAGAAGAGCTCCTTGAAACTCAATTTTTTTCTCGGAAATAAATGAATGAATGAATGAGAACGTGTTAAAATAAAAACCAATAAAATTGATGAGCCGATCATGTGATCGCAACTCAATCACAGCCAATTGGGGCCACACGAATGGAGATGGACCAAATAAGGAAGCCCAGAGCCAAAAAACAGCATAAAACACAGATCAAAAACAAGAAATACTACGCGAAAACGCAAGACAAGGAAAAAACTTTGAGGAGAAGAATACTAGTCTTCCATGAATGGATGTTCCACATCAAAAGACACCCAAAAAGGAAAGAATTCTCATTCACAAAAGCAAGAAAACTCCTGTTCACGTAAAACTTATTTTACAACTAACAATATTCAGATTAACGCAATCCAAGCTAAACTAAAACATGCAAAAAAAAAAAAAAGCAAAACCCAGAAGAGGGTCCACGGAATTGATAAAAAAATATTTGATTTTTTAGCATACCCAGTTCGTAAAATCATCAGAAGAAAAAGAAAAATTATCCAGTAAGTTAACACACTTCATGAACAGAAACCAAAAAAATCTACCAAAAACAAGCAACAAACTTTTTAATTTCTACATTATGATCGTCACCGATCGAGACTCAAACGACTCAGAAAGGAAGATTACATCTCAGAGAAACCCACGATTCCTCAAAATCCATCTGAATCCGTCAACAATTGCAGATAATTCCACTTTTTTTTTCTCACAAAACCAAAAAAAAAAAAAGGAAAATTCAGATCAAACTAAGGAGCAAGAACACAACTTTTTGATCAAGAGGAAACTAAATTAATCCTAAAAGATGATCAAGATTAAAACTTGGATATTTTGATAGATTTTTGAGATAGATAGAAGGAGAAAAAAGGGAATTTTTTTTCCTCTTCGTATAGAAAGAGTGAAATGAACGAATAATAGTTTTTTTTTTTTCAATTTATATTTTCTTTTTCTTCCCATGAGTGGTGACACACCCTCTTCGTTCTTATACATACGTTTTTCTAAAGCGATGAGGTGTCTGTCGGTCTTGTTTTGGGAACTTTTTGGTTTTGGGTGGTGAATGAGTGAAAGAAGAGCAAACGTTAAACTCTTCCATGTATTTATACTTTTCAATATTTTCTCACTCTCCACACGTCACACCTTTTTATTTTTTTTAACCATTTGACTGCGGTAAGTCCTGTACGCAATTGATCTTTCCATGGCTTGACGATAACTAAGGATGAAATCCTTTTATCTAGGATAAGAGAGTGAAAAAATGAGATTTTTTGGGGTAAAAAATCACCTATCGAGTATAGGTTCTTGACCCCTTGTCAATTTTTTTTTAATTTTAATACAATGTTAGTTACATTTAACATTTTACAAATAAACCATTGGTAGTAATATTCTACAGTAAAAAGCTCCAAAAAAAAATTCACATTCAACTTATTAATGGTTTTCCTGACACTTCACAAGACCTTGTTTTAGATGCTTTAAAAACCTTAAATTTAGGCAATAGTTTGTTCATTTTTTCCAACGGGCTTTAGTATCAATTTAGTAGCTTAAGAAGGCTTTCTTTTTTATGTTCTTGGTAGATTTTGAAGAATGACACAAAAACAGTCCATCTTCAAATTTTTGATAGGGAGCATTTTGAGTTTGTGCCACAAAAAAAAAAAAAAGTTAAAAATTAGCGGGTGTTTGGAAGAGTGGTGGGAACCACTTTTAATGTAGCATGTGAAAGTTTTACACTGTAGCAATTTTTTTTTATTGTTACTGTAGCATGTGAGAACTTTTTACTGTTTATAACTGAGCTTGTGGTGGGAATTGAGTGGTTCCCACCACTGCCAAACACCCCATTAATAAAATTTGCTGTAGATCTAAACCATAAAAAAGTAATCAGGTAAGATCATAAATCTGAAAACGCATAAAAAGTTTGATATATTGGCTAATTTTCTCTTCGTCCTTTTTCTTTAATATTTTTTTAGCCATATGCATTTTCATGCCCATATGGAGCAATTGGAGTATGGGCCATTTGTACCTTGAAAATAATCAAGTGTAACGGGCATTTGCTTGCTTTTCATGTCACAAACAGCATTCAGCATAAATACAAGTCCAAATTACATTTGAGTATTGTGGCAAACAATGTCATAATCAACAAGTTGCAAAAGCGTCCAGAATTCAAGTGAGGGAAAAGCTTAAATGAGTGAACCACGGTGCTTTTGCTTGCTTGCAGTCATTTGGCTCTGTAAAAGGCCCTCAAAACACAAGGGAAAGCAGGGTCCATCTGTCTCTCCTCACCGAGATAGATTGCTTGCTTTGCACCTCTTGAAAGAAATCTACCATGACTTGGTGAAAGTTGTATACATTTAGAAAGTACCATTTACTTTATAGAAATTTTGATAACTTAAGAGTTACTTTAGAGTTAAGAGCATGGTGTAGATCATCAAATACTGCTTCTTGAAAACTGAATTTATAAGGCTCAATAAGCCTTCGTTGAAACTTGCGGTTCAAACTGTAAATTGAGATTTTAACTAATATTTCAACAGTGTTTTCTTTCGTACACCATAACTTTTTTAATTTAAACTCTCGGTTTTAACTTATTTCCTAAATAGTTTAAGTGTGCCTTCGTTAGACACATATAATAAGGCTACACAAAATAGTAGCATATCCTTATCTAGGACCTATAGGGAGTAGTGGTGACATGTATGTATAATATCAAATGCTTTGATCCATAAACTAATAAGGGTTATCAATTGTTTTTTTTTTTTTTAAACTTTTCATTGAGTAGTGAGAGAGATACTCATTGAGTAGTGAGAGAGAGACTGAGAAAAAGATAGTTAGAGAGAGAGAGAGAGAGAGAGAGACTTGAGGCTAGTGGGTTGGTGCGTCGCTAGTCTATTGGCCTCCAAACTTCGTCAGGGGAGTCTTCATTAATCGATCTTCGTCATGCCAGGGAACGTGCTGCCAAGGGAGAAAAACTTCACAGAGACTAGTGGACAAGGGTGGAGATAAGAGAGAACAAAGCTCCATCACTGTTCTAAGTTTCAGACTGGGGAGAGAAGCATTGTGACTGTTTGCGACGGCTGTGGACCACTCAAACATCCCCTAGATTCAAGCTTGGTTGGTTGGGCAAGGATGAGGGCTTAACATAGGTCTATCGTGGTTTAGGCAAGGCTGGTCATCGCTTGTCATGCCCCGACTTTAAAGGACCTAGCCACAGGTGGGGTCGGGTTCGTGTCAGGTAAAGGTGGGCTATGGCTAGTCTGGCTTTGTTGTGGGGATTGCTGAGGAGGGTGCTATAGGGAGGGCAGAAATGAGGCTGTGGGGGCTCTCCGATAGGCAGGTGGTTGGAGCTAGGAGACTGAGGCTTTGGGGCAGCTGGCGTCGAGGGACCTCGAGTTCGGGGACCATGGTGAAGACGGTGTCTTGATTTTGTGTTTTGTATTTTGTATATCTTATGGGTCTGTTGTAATAAGACTGACGACGTTTCTGTCAATCAAATGTTGTTTAAATTAAACGGCTGTTTGGCTGACTACAAACTCAGTTATGAACAATACAAATCTCTCACATGCTAGAGTAACAATAAAAAAATTATTACAGTGTAAAGTTCTCACATGCTACAGTAAAAGTGATTCTAACCATTGGTTCTTACCACCCTTCCAAACACCCTTTTAGTGTTTTGTTGGCGTCCTGTTGTAATAATAGAGGTGGTGTCCCTAGCTCTTAAGAGTTTATATGTTCCATCTGAATTATTTCGGGATAGAGTTTTTATTCCTCTAGAGTTGGGTACGAGGAGAAGTCGATGTTAGCCTCCGTGCTAATGAGTGTTGCTCCTTGTTCAATTGGAAAGATTCACCAAATGTAGGAGGGACGATGGACTAAGAGCCACATTGACTTGGCCTCCAATTGATCGGGAGTTCCCATCAATCGAGAGAGTTAGGTCAAAAAGAGCATCACTTGTGCTCGTTCTTAGTATGTCAAGGTACTTTTCCGTCCACAGGCTTCCGACACGCGTTTGTCCTTTTGAGTATTATTACAATTTACTAATGGATCTAATGTCAAAGGGTAGGCTCTGCTCATATACAACTGGATCTTTCATTAGTTTCTTATTTTGTATTACTTTTTGTAATTAAGTGCAATAAATTACCCATTTCAAAAAAAAAAAAAAGGATAAAAAATATCACCCATCTGCCTAATTTTGTTGAAATGAGTGTGATTATCGGTGAAATTGCATTAGGGAATTGCTAAAAAAAAATGTTGAGGATCTTTGTAAAGGGGAAAAAATGAAGAAAAAGCCAAGTAAACGAGCCTTTAAGTTAAGATAGATACAGTAAGAAAGAGGGTATTCAGAGCCTTGTACAGTGGTGCGGGATTTTGTCCACTAAATCACATCAGAACAATTAAAAAAAAAACAAAAAATAAACAATTTATGATATGGATCAAATAACTAAAAAAAAATAAAATCCTATCAATATTAAATCTCTTTAGATCCCTACCGTAAAAATCTCTATATAAAAATTTTTCTCCCATGTTGTTTCCCAAAAAAAAAACTTCGTACTATTTTGAATAAGAAACTAAAGGGAACCAAAACTTACCTGACAAGCAAAATCTTGAGTGTAGAAAAGGTTGCATTTGGTAATAGGACTTCTCCTTTTGGGAGAGAAAACATCGTGGACGCGATTTACAGTTGGTAGCTCAAGAGTACAGTTTGGTTTGGACCTGGCCATCATTGAGTCGTATGTGGATGAAACACACACATGCAACTCCATTAGCTGTCAAATGTTTAAAGGAAACACACCCTTTCATTTTGTAACTTCCATGACAGACATAGCCCATCCTTGAATGCCTTAAATTCTTCCATGAAAGAAGCCATAAACTTTATAATACAACCCATTTTTCTACATTTAGCAAAAAAAAAAAAAAAATGCAAATATCTTTGCTTTCATTCCCTCACTATTGTAGTCAACTTTAAAAGTCCCAAACTACAAGTGGTAGCATGGTGGCAAAAGAGGGACAATCAGAAAACTTCATTTTTACCTAATCATGGTTTCAGGTATTGCCAAGCATAAAAAGTCTGTTTATGTCATTAATGTAGACTCTTGAAGCCTATGATTTGTTAGATGATAAAGATTAAAAGATGGCCTCCTATACATTCTATTTGGTCCCGAGGTGTGAGGATCCCACATCTTTTTTTAATTATTATTTTATAAAAGAACCATAAAAGTCTCAATGCTATAATTTCCTCTATGTTCCAAAATCACATTTTTGATCTCTTCATTTGCTTTTCCTGTAACCCCCTTCATCAGCCACCTCAATTGACTTGCCAATTACAATCTACCCAAATTTAAATGTGTGCATATTTGCAACACATTATATCTTATAGAAATTAAGGGTATGTCATAAGTAGACAACATAATTCAATTACTACCTATTTGTAATTGAATATTATAAGAAATCATGATATGGACTATTTGGATCATATTTGCAGATAGATAGAGAAACTCTGTTGGATAGATTTTTTCATTGCTGATTCATACAAAAGCACTGAAATTATAGAGGTTGGAAGGGAATGTTTCATACAGTTGGTCAAACGTCTTAATTAATGAAACTTATGGACTCTTTTTCCGGATATTTAAACATTTATGAGGGAGGCATGGGGTCAGCTTCATCATCCATTATTTGTAGGATTTCCATAGACTCGATCGAGAATTCAGGTCCTGACATAGACAGCAGCATGTGACTTTTAATATAAAAATCTTATATTTTATTGTATAAAAAAATAATTAAAAAAGAACTATTATATTTTAGTCCATATGCCCTCATAGAGCTACTGAGTATAAGACAATTCTGCAAGATCCTTTCATAATTACACCAAAAGAGCCATTGATCTGTTCATCAACACATTGTCGATATTGTGCCAAGGTAGAAGTTTATTTATTAAGATTTTAGGATCATACTTTTCCTTTTACTACATTATATATAGATTTAATGAAAAAAATAATAATAATAACAAATGTAGATTATCTTTTTCTTATTTGGTGGAAGTAGCAGGTGTGTAGATTTTTATGTTAAAAGTGATCATGAACTTTGCTGCACTCAAGATATTTAGCCACCTACATACATTATGACATTGGCCAGCACATTTATTGCTCAGTATTGATTTTTGTTTCTAACTTTTGATTGATTGTATAAATATATTGCTCAAGCACATTCAAAACAGTAACGATTAGAAACAATATATATACACACACATACACGGACTTGTTTTTAATGGTTATGCTTTCAATAGTTATATTTTCAATACATGATTAGAAACAATATATACACAAATAGAAATAACCTGTATATATCTATATATATATATATATTGTTATTATTTTCAATACATGATTAGAAACAATATATGCACAAATAGAAATAACGTGTATATATCTATCTATATATATATATATATTGTTATCATGCACGTTCAAAATAATACATGACTAGAAACAATATATATATACACACATATACAGACTTGTTTTTAATAGCTATGTTTTGACGGGTTACATTTCTAATCGGGTATATTTTAACAACAATTGATAGTATAATGTAATAAGAATTTAACCTTGTTAATTATCATAATTTTTATAGTTAACTATTCACTACGTTACATTTATATTAAACGATTAATAATACCGGTAAAATGTAACCATGCATACACATATGAATGTGTATGTTAAAAAAAAAATTCAACATAGTACATAAAACTGCTCGGCATAAAGCAGTCCCATGTCTAGATTTCCCAAAAACACAATCGTAACAAATTACAAAGTATAACCGCATTATTACCTCAAAATCGGTATGCTAAAAATCCTGAAAAGGTTTTTAGTGGCTTGGTTAAGGGAACCCACCGGAGCCGTAGCGAAAGCGAGTCTTCATAGGGCAATTGTCACTGCTTATGGACCCAAACCTGGGTGATCTATCCATGACAAGGATGAAGCTTGGGTGAAACTAAGTGGAGGTCCGAACCGATTGATGTTGAAGAATCAGCGGATGAGTTGTGGTTAGGGGTGAAATGCCACTCGAACCCAGAGCTAGCTGGTTCTCCTTGAAATGCGTTGAGGCACAGCAGTTGACTGGACATCTAGGGGTAAAGCACTGTTTCAGTACGGCCCGCGAGAGCTGATTTTTTTTTTTTTTTTTACAAAAAAAAGAAGCTTGGCATGCAAGCAATTTTCCATGTGTGCCTAAAATGGAGGGTACTTATTTAACAGTAATTAAATGTTGGGTTTAGTCAATTAAAAAGAGCGTGATAAGCATGTTGGCCCTTGTCCCATAATTGAGGACAAGGCTCCCATTTGTGGTCTCACCAACCGGTAAGCAACATCTTCAATCAAAATATTATGTATCATTTAAAAAACAAAAAGCATGCAATTGCTTTAAACGCACCATATTCATAAAGAAGAAAAGTATATGCGGGCTTGTGATGTTGAAGAATTTAACTATATTACTCAATTTTTATATGTTAGCTCCGTTTTGTTAATGGTTGATCATAATCTGTCTAATATGTTATTAGTTTTAACAAGTATGTGTTAGCCTTTTGTTAAAAGGTTTTAAGTAGCTACATTATTTGTTATAATAGGGAGTCAGAATATTGCTATTGAATACAAAGTATGAGTATTTTCTCTTCAATTTAATCATTTTTCTTTATGAGGTTTTTTTAAGTCGATTTTGAAATCCTTTGTTCATATTAGATCGGTAAAATCCTTTCCCCCCATTTGCTAGTTTTGATCTAGCTTTTCCCTTTAAAACTTTGTATACAGTACAAGTTTTTTCTTTTTTGGGTCTTTCTGTCTTTTTTTTTTTGTTTTTTTTTGTTTTTGGTGTGAAAGAATATATCCTACAAGTTTGTATTCTAATGTACACCAAATTGGACTAGGATCAAGAAAACGCGCCGTTTTATATTAATTATTAGACAAGCAACTCATCAGATTTTCTAAATTATAATAATAATGTATCTAAGCCCTAAGGATAAGTTTCTACGTGTACGGCAAGGCAAGAAACTCACTGTTATACGAACCTTGGCCAGACTTCAACCCCATGAATTTATTAAGTGGGTTGTGATTTTTTAGATTGTATATTTGAACTATAGGATTGTTATAAAAAAAGTTTGCAAGTTCATGGAAGTTATATATTTTAAAATTGACATGCCAGCATATGACTGCTCAAGAATCCAAAGTGATATTTCCTATTAAAAAAAAAGAACCGAAAGTGATATTCTTAAATCTCCCTTTAGTGATCTTTTTATTTCTTTTCTTTGCTTTTCTCTTTTTTGCTCGGGTGAAAAGGAGACAATAAACTTAGCAGTCGGGCATATTTTTTTGGCCTTTCCACAATGGAAATATGAGACCTCCGGGAAAGAACACATTATGAAAACTAAGAATGTGTTGATCCAATATAATCCACATGGTAGCTTTTATGGTCGGATATATATTTTGATTTTCTCTATAAATTATGATAAATTCTGTTATTTTAACTATTATATTGACTTTTTAACGATCTAATATGTCATGATCTAAGTTAAAATAGCAATATACGACATTTAATTGTTTCTAGTCATAAAATAGTCTGATCCCCATGTTTAAAACAAAAACATATCAACATGGTCAAAATACACATCCTAATGTTGCCGACATATTTTAGTTTAAACTACAATCAATCTACATGAACGGTTAGTACAATATTACATCCAATCGGATCCACACCCAACCTTCAAATATATATATATATATATATATATATACACACACAAACACATGTATAATGTGATTTTGTTTGAATCAATTATTTTTCAATACACTCCGTACTCGGCCTACAATTGTCATTGTCTACTCAATGCCAATCAATTCAACACGCTCTTGGTCAATTATAAGCAAAATTACTAAAGTTTGCAAGTTTTGAACGGCCCTAGTAATATTATCTCTAGTCTCTACTCATGAAAAAAGTTATGCTCTCTCTTGACATTTTTCTCACCATCTACAAGGGTGAGCTACTATACGAGTATAGAACCTGCGTAATTAGCTTTGAAGCCTAGACGCTGAATCTACCATAATACCTTATTATTGGTATTTGGGAAATTACTATAATGCTTGGCTTACAATATTTAACCTAAAATTGATCCAAAATCTAATAATGACCTATTTTTTTACACACAACAAAGGCAGCCGACTGATGTTAAACATCCTATACGTGTCCATAGCTTTGTTCTTTTTGCCCGTTTGTTCGCATGAAAAAATGAGACAGCATATAACAATGGACCCACAAGTTTTCTCAGATCTTTCAAATGTGAATGGAGGGCAAACGGCACAAGATCACGACGGACAACAAGGCATTCTGTGCTCAATTATGGCTTACTTGCATCAACTGTGACACTCATCAACAATCATCATTCATCAATGAAATTCTGTGGCTGTATCAATAAAAGTCGATCGCTAAACAGACAAAATTACATGCATATTAAAGGTGAAAAGTTTAGGGGCAAAAACCTTTATATTTATGGCTAGAAGAGAGTGTACCATGGTACCTCGTTCTAGCATGTCCATTTGAGAAACAATAACCACTCAAAAGAAGCCAGAAAAGCACCCAAGCTAGCTAAATAATTATTTCTTTTGCTGTGTGGTAACTCCAACTACCCACAGCTAACAAGACCTTGATGGGCACAAAATCGGACATCTCCTTCCCTCATGAGAAAAAGTTTCATTCTCCCTTATATATATTCTACATATGCCATGCAAGGCAGGAAGAAATCTTTACCGCTGTATGTAACCCCAAAATGTGCTTGACTCAGTTCTGTCCTGTAAAGGAAATCACGTCGCAACCAATGAATCGCTTGGTCCTCATAAGATACGAGCATAAACCCAGTGCAAGAAAAATAAATAATTCACTGATGAAGAGTCAGCTTATGCAGCTCTGTCAGGTCCTCTCCATGTTCTACTTAGACATGATGACATTGGTAACTTTTTTTCTCATTAACTAGGATTACCAATACCATCTTGATAGCGCCATCCTCTTTGTTTAGTCACACCCTTGTGGCGGTTTCTTATCTCTAGCGTTTGAGGTAGTATACACTTCAACTTCTTCCTGAAATTTGGCATTCACATGGTATGTCAACTTGCCATGATGCAAACATCAAAAATATGATGAAGAAAGAAAAGGTGAAGATAAAAACGGATGCATTTACAAATGAGCGGTGTAAATATATATGTCTACATGAACTTGCAATTATACCTTTTCCAAACGTTTGTAGGACTGCTCCTTTTCCCTGCCATCAACCTCTAAACTAGTAGCCACTTCATTGTCCAATGTGGATGTTGTGTTCTCACTTTCCTTCAAGTCCACTCTCGACGTTATATTACCATTCACAGTAACTTCGCTACTGGAGAAATTGTGAATGGCATTCTCAGAATGGTGTGCCTCATTCTTTTCAACAATTAAGTCCACTCCACCACCATTTTCTCTCTCACTTCTCTCGTTTGGTATTTTAGACGTAGTCGCTGCTGCCTCCTCAACTTTCTTCTTTTCTTCCTCTCTTTGTCGTCTTCTCCTTGCTTCTTCCTCCTTTATTTGCTTAAATCTGAAACACATAAACAGATTAAGGAAATTAGAACTTTACCCCCCTAAAAAAAAAAAGGAACAATATGAACAAATTCCTATTCCTAACCTTTCTCCAGGTCGTAGACCCTCTGATGTCAACTTTTCTCCTTGCCTGCTGTCCTTTTGGGTCAACTTCATGTCTGGGATGGACTTTTCCACTCGGGGTTGGTCTTCCTTGATGACATTAGTAAATTGTTTAATTTTAGCACCCCCTAACTTTTGAAGCCATACTTGTTGCGCTGTGCTTAGTATATTATTCGTTAACCTGCATCAGCAGTTTTTGATGATGCAAACTTACATAAACAACATCAACAGTTAGCTATTAATGAATCCATGGATAACTTTAACTCACAAGAAAAAAGTCATGAAGAAATGCTATATTGCTAGCGGAAGTAAAAGGGCTTTACGGCTCACCAGTAAAGGCTCAAACCGGAAGGAACTGAAAGAGCAAAATAACCAATCATTAAAGGCAGGAACTGTGTAACCACTTGCGAACTCTTCATGTTTGGATCATTACTCTGAAAGTTATAGCACATGCTAAGAAAAACATTTACAAGGATAGGGGAAAAAAAAATAAGGCTACAACGGAGGCAGATATATATATATATATTAACGTTGACATGGTTGAAGAGTGTTACTTCAAGTTAAAAGGTGCTAAAAAGAAACATAATGTTGAAGTGTAGCTTATTTCAACGCCCAACAATAGAATATGCATAAAGACTTTAAAGCAAACCCACCATCTAGTCAAAAAGGCTTTATACTACAGCTACTTAAAGTTCAAGCTCATTAATTTGCACGTTAAAAAAACACTGACCTGTCCTGACTGCATAATTTGGACAGATATGTACTGTGAGACGACCAGCAACACAGGCAAGACAAGATATGCCAAGGTATCCGACCATCCAAGGGGTGGATGACCATCCTGAAAAATAAATAAGACCATGAACGATTATATATTTTCAGCTTAACTTCTAAAAGTTTGTCAAAGAAGAAAAATAATTTAAGAAAACAACAACACAGAGTTGCATGGAATAGAGAAATATAAAGAAACGTAAAACAAATAAAAAATAAAATAAAATAAAATAAAATCTGCAGCGAGAAAAAAGTTAAATATAGCTTGAGCAACCATTTGAAAGTAATTAAACATTTGCAACTGTTAGGTCAATATGCAAGTTACATAAAACAGAATCTCCATTTAAAAATGCTTCCCGTTTGGTTCAAGGTTTCAACAGAAATTTAAATTTTTTTGCCAAAGAAAACACTATAACTAAAAGTTTGAACTGTGAGTTCAAACAGCAGAACAAATGGGCTGATGGATTGTCCTGATCTTTACCAATGTACTCTGGACAGAATTCTTCGCAAAAAAAATTACATTACAAAGCTAAAAGTAGAACTTCTGAGTTCAGATTAAAGAAGCAGAAATATTTGACTTTTAAATTAAATAGTAACCCTTATAGATATATAAGTTCTACGTAAGCCAGGCAACTTTTCATGAATGAGTTTCATCTTTCAAGTAAAGACACTTACTACAAATGGGAAAAGCCAAGAGACACCACTGCCATTTTGTCGAGCCGCAATTGTTGTCGGACCAGACAAAGAGGGTATCCAAAAAAAGCCTTCTGTAAGGAGTCCCTTATATTAGGTAAGACAAAATAGAGTTAGAATTTATAAAGAAAAGAAGTAGAGAAACACATGGTAACTAGGAGCAAATTAACACAAGCAGCTACCTCATTGGCTACATTTGAAAGAGCTCTATACAATCCAATCCAGACTGGTATTGTGGCAAGTGTTGGCAAGCATCCTGGCCCAAACAAAGGACGGAAAAACATAATCAGACTTCACTACCATGGGTGACACAAAATCAAAGAACAACAGAAAATAATCTGAAATCTATGAACTAGCCTTGAAGGTGAAAGCCTGAAACTCAAACTATAATTCCTTAACTGTAATTCTTCCAATTGGGAGTGAGAAAAATGAGAATCAACAGAATTGATAGTTTTTCTTGATTTTCATTAATGCCAAAAAAAAGAAAAAATTTGTCTTTGTAGACACACGCCTAAAGTGTACTAGTACTAAACTTGGTATGCAAAATAAATACCTGCCAGCGGATTTATGCGGGCTAATTTATATAACCGAGCAGTTTCAAGTTGAATTCTCTCCTGCAGGTTGAAAAAGATGTATAGATCTTGGTAAGCAAAACAGAACAAGCTAAACAGTTAAATGTTTCCTCCAAATCTACCCCAAACTAACACAATACAGTTTCTGTCACAAGTTAAGCTTATAGGTTTAAAAGCCAGAAATTCAGCATAAAGCAAACAGTTTTGGTCCTTTACTCATCAACTTGCCTCATACATAAACTTAAACAAACGGCAACAAACGAGAAATGTAGCAAAAGAGAAATTTTCACCTGATCTCGGGCAAAACGCTGCTGAATTGCCTTCACTTGAGGCTGCAAAGACCTCATAGCCATGGCGGATTCAACCTGTCCATTAACAAATTCGGAAATTAAAGTTCCAAACTTTGCCAAACAAAACATCACAAGTATCCGAAGAAGAAGAAGAAGAAGAAGAGCAATCACAAACTTGCTTCTTCGTCAAAGGAAAAGTCGCAGCCTTGACAAGAACAGTTAGGAGAATTATCGCGAAGCCGTACGAGTACGGAACATGTAAAGCGCTAAGCCCGTCCTTGAGAACCTGCTCAATTTTTCTCCTTCTCAAAAAACCAATCAAAAAACATCAATCGAAATTCGATTCGATTGAATAAAAATATTTACCTTGAGAACGATTTCCATGCAATTGGCGATTCCAGAAAGCCAATCGTCGCTCTGTTTGGCGGTAGTGAGACCATCCGGCGACGACGAAGACACGGCGGCGTCGGCAACTGTATAGAAGAACCCCTCGGCTCTTCCAAGCAGCTCCCGAAAAAGGCTCTCAGCGTCTTCCGGGTCGGGTCTGAACCCAAGCCGAGCCACGGCGAGCGAGCCGCGGAGAGATGGCTTGGGAATGGAACGCGAGAAGCCCAAGTAATGGGTTTGGCGGAGAAGTGGGGTTTGGGAGAACGGAGACAAGACCAGGCTTGGTCGATTCGGCAATAAAGTCGTCATTTTGATGCTGTACCGTACGGAAAACGAGAGAGAGAGAACAATTTGGTATTTGCAGAGAAGCTTTTTATTTTTAGTTGTCCGCCATTTTTGGGAGCTCTGCTCTTCTTCTCCTGCTCTCGGAGGAGGATTGAGATGACGACGGACTGGGCTTTTTCACTGTTTGTATCTGGGTTATTAAACAATTTTTTTTTTTCAAAAAAAAGAAAGGGAATAAAAATTAAAATGTTTGAGTGTTGAGTTTAGTTTGAGGACTGCTTTTGCTTTTCAGAAAAGTTTAGTTTAGGAAATATCTGATTTTTTTTTCCAAGAAATTTTGTCATATCAGATTAGTGACGTAAATGGAAAGAGTCGTGGAAAGACGGATGAACGGAAATTGAACGCGTGAAAGTTGTTTTTCACTTTGGGCGGTGAAAAGTGACCGTTGTTTTTCAATTTTACTGCTTTTTTTTTTATTTTTTTTTTATTTTTAAGTGGAGGGAAGAGAAACTTCACCGCTTTTAAATAAGACTTAACATAACTTGAATTGAATTTTTAATTTATGATTAAAATAAAAGGACTTATAATTAATTAAATTATCGTTATTTATTAATTATTTAAAAATATTTTAACCTTTTTAGTTTAAAAAAATAATATGAATCAAAAAAAGTAAAAATAAACATGTACTTGACAACCAATTTCAACTATTATAAAATAAAATTCTCATATATTATAATATAAAATAAAAATTTATTACAATATAAAATTTTTATATCCTATAGTGTTTAATTTTATTAATATTTTTAAAGACTTTGTAAATAAGAAAATAAAATAATAATAATAAAAAAGTAATACACGTGAGTCTGTTTAGGCTTGGCTCGATGGTATCATGGGCTTTTGCCCGGTAGCCTGTTGTAAAGCCGAAGGAAGATGCCAGCTAGATAATTACGGCCAATACACTCCCGAAGGCATGCAATAACACCACTTCCTCAAAGAAGTCTGAAACATACGATTTTTAGATAACAAAAAGTTATTGTTATGCTCTGTTACAGTAACCCTACCTTTAAACAGTCAAATTAATCATGCTTTTATAAATAGGATGTTTTAAACTTTCTTATACAAATTATAAAATTAAAAAAAGTATCACAAAAGTAATATTTCTCATATTAACCCCTTTTTGAAATAGAACTTTTGTAGTGTACAAAACAAAGAATTGGAAACTCAACTGAACTGCACGTGTGATGCTGCCAATTTTAGGATTTAATATGTCATATAATGTTAAAGGACTAACTAGATCAACTGCCCAAGCCTTTGACAATAAGCCTCGTAAAGTTAAATTCAAATCTTTAGAATCTTTTAGATGTTTATTTTCTCAAAATTTAAATCAAATAAATCATTTGAATTTAAATTTTTGAAGTTTTACTCCCTTTTAAATTCTTTAAACTCTGACATATTTATTATAGTAAAAGCTTGAATTTTTTATTATATATTTAATAAAAAAATTATAACTTTTTCATTTGATATCTGATTGAGATGATTCTGCTTTTATTGCGTTTCTAATAAAGAGAGGAATAAATCAAGAATCATATTGCATATTTTTTAAGATTATGAATATTAAAATTTAATAAATTTGTTAATAAATCAAAAACTTTTTTCACTATCTATTCAAATATAAATTTTCATTTTATTCTCTATTTAGATTAACACTTTAAATGTATATCTAAACGTCAATTTGGATAGCAATTCAAATCATCAATTCAAATTACACAACTCAAATCAAAATAATTCAAATTAACATAATTAAAATCCATTTATCAAACAGATCCTACCAAATTCCAACAGGTGTTGGCTTGAATAATTAGTTATCCAAGCCAACGACCTGTTGGAGTTGGATAGCTTTTGCATGAATGTTAGTTTTTCTATCTTTGTCCAAGAATCATTGGAATAATGTATCTGGAGTTGCTAATTTTAAAGCGAGAGATTTGCTAAAATTTGCTTTTTTATTTATAGAATGTAGACATTAACGTTATGCCTCAATTTTTACAACTCAAAGGTTAACCATTCACCTCGCCAAAGTAAAAGTTAAGACTGGAAGTCAACCAACATTTTAACAAAGATTTAAAGATTATCAAATAATCTAAACATCCTTAAAGGCAATTGTGTTTGTACCTTTTAAGATGAGTACATACTGGAGTTGGGAATTTTAGTTAAGAATTTTTAGAGGAAGGATGAACTGATCAAAGTTGAATAAGGCGGAAATCTTGTGGACACATGTTAAGAAGACCATGTCTTCCTTAACATAGAGTAAGGCCCCGAAACAAAATTTCATTCAAAGTAGTTCGAGGATTTTATACTTGTATATTTTATTGTCTTAGATTATATGTAAAAGGGCACCATATTTAGGGATTATGAGAAAGGTTAGAAAAAAAAAAAAAGTTGTGAGATGTGTGATTTTCTTATAAACTTCATTACGATGAATTCTTATAATGGTTAAAAGTAGATGTAGCACTCACATTAAGAGTGAATCATTATAAATTTTGTCTATTATTGTTTGTTTTATTTGTCTTCTACAATTTTTATTACTCTCAATAATATAGAATTAGGGCATTAATTCTTAAAAATGTGATGATCTAAGGCTAATAGATAATCGCGGTGGGCCTATAGTTAAATATTCTAATGTTGTGTAGTTTATTTATACTTGATTTAGAGTGTTTAGGACCATATTCCCTCAAACCACTTGTTTCAACTATTAACGCATTCTCTCAAGTTTTGATAATAAAACTTTCAGCAAACATTCCTATCAATATTTGCACAGCTTTTTAGCTGGTAGCACATAATGCTAACGTCAAACTCGCCCTTCCTAAGTTTTTTTTTTTTTTTAAAAAAAAAAGTGAATTTGAACTTAGAGATCAGAGGATACAAACTCAATATTCTAGGGTGGATTCAAATGCTTGCAACTAAAAAAAAAAAAAAAAAAAGTTAAACTAGAAGGGATTTTCAACTGTCAACGTCTACAAAAGAAGTTTCCAGAGGAAAAGAACGTAAGCCTCATGGACTTTTAATCAAATGTTCAAAACCATGAAATCTAATAATATTCACAAAGCCGTGGTTAACTGTGTTTAGTAAGTATGATTAAAACTAATTTTTTTATTTTAAAATAATGTAAAACTCTCATATATTACAATAAAAAGCAAATAATCGCTACAGTATAAAGCTCTCACATGCTATAATATTTTAAATTAAAAAATTGATTTTAACCGTACTTACAAACCACCCAATAACTCTCAAACCAACCCATGAAAGCATTAATCAATATAAAAAACAAAAACAAACACAAGGAAGTGATAAGAAACTGCTGTGGGGTACCAAAAATGAGGTCCATGTCTCACCATTCACACTCTCTGGATAAGAATATAATCCACACTCTACAATTCTATTGGCCTCTCCTTCCCTCTCGTGGCTTCCACATCTGTATTCCAATTTCACCAAACCATTTTCTAAGCAGAAGAAAAGGGCATACCAAAACCCCTAGATAGCCTTTGTTTCACATCAATGGCAGCAACAATGGCTACCACAATGGCAATGTTGAACGCCAAGTGCATAGCCACAAACACACCCAAGATGATCAAGCCTACAAGAGTCTCAAAATTGCCTACCTCACTTTTGTCCCTCCAAAACCTCCCAAAGGGTCTAACCTCCTCCTCTTCCTTGGCCGGGACCGCCCTCGCCGGAGCGGTATTCTCCGCCCTAGGCACCTGCGACCCCGCGATGGCAGTCCAACAGATAGCGGAGATCGCAGCGGAGAGCGGCAGCGGCGACAACCGTGGCCTTGCGCTGCTCCTGCCGATCATCCTGGCCATAGCATGGGTCCTATTCAACATCCTCCAGCCGGCGCTGAACCAGCTCGGCCGCATGAGGGAGACAAGGGGAGTGATAGCCGGGCTCGGCATCGGCGGAGGACTGGTGGCCTTGGGGCTGGCCTTGGCACCCGAGGCCGAGGCCTCGGCCGGGGAGATGGAGACGATAGCGGAGGCGGCGGTGAATGACAACAGGGGGCAGCTGCTGCTGATCGTGATCACGCCGGCGGTGCTCTGGGTGCTTTACAACATCCTACAACCGGCCCTCAACCAACTTAACAGGATGAGGTCGGAGTGATTGATGAGAGAAAAGTATATGAGTTGGTGTTTGTCAAATCTGTAATTGAACCTTATGATCGTGTTAATGGGAAAATCTTGTTTCATATAATTAGATTAGTTGCTTTTTTTTTTCCCTATATTAATTATTATGCATGTATATTTTTTTTCCCTTTTCAATTTTCTGGTGTGGCTATAATTGTAACGCTTGATGTGTATTAATATTACGGCCTAAGTTCCTGATCATCAATTATAAATACCTGCTTTTGTCACTTTCATCTTAACCATCTGTTTGGTTTATATGTTTGAACTACAATTTATTTTTGTTTTTACAATATTTCCACAAAATTTCGAATTTAAATCAAAAACGTTCTATTAATTATCAGCTTTAACTATATCTGTAAAATTTGCATTCAACAATCAACAAGATAATATAACTTGTGATGTACTTTTTCAAGCCTGGCACTTGGACTACGAAACTAACAGCCGTGTTTGTGCTATTGATATTTGTTATGGCTTGTTTAACACACCGTATTATTTTGTATTGTATTGCATTATATTTTTTGTATATAATACAATATAATGTAATATAATACAATGTAATGTAATATAATACGATACAATACGATATAATACGATGTGCCAAACATACTCTTTGAAGACTATTAATTAGAGATTGATTTAGCTATTGTAGCTTTGGTTGGCAATTTAGTTGGAACTACTATAGTATAAACAAAAGTTTGTTGTAATGCATAGCTTTTTCATATGTTATAGTAGTTTGGTTCCAATTTGTAGCTTTAACTGTGTTCATATATCATCTGTTTGTATATATGTATGTGATTATTGTGATTCATCGTTATTTGCATGTGGATGTAGATCATGACAGTGTTCTAGCATGCATATACAAGGTTTTTGGAATTTTTTGGGAGGCTTTAACCAGCTACTAGCATAAAATTTCTGTCATTTATGTGTCGTTTTTGGCGGCATTTCGTTAAAAACATGTCGTTTTTAGTTGAAGCATCTACGACATTCATATAAAATATTTCCGACTACCAAAACGACTTTGAGCATAACTGCCACGTAGTTTTAACATCAAAAGAAACGACCAACGTCAACAATGCGTTGTTTTTGTTTTTGTTTTTGTTTTTTTTTGAACGGGGAAACGACATTGTTTTTATATTATGAAGCATTACCGGTCGTTAATTTAAAAAGAAATCTATATTGCGAAATCGACATTGATATGGAACATGTTAATTTATACCATTAAAACGACAAACTTGTTATTTTGATGCTCAAAACATTAATATATATATATATATTAAAAAAAACTATTTATAAGGAAAAGATGTGTATACTTGGCATAGAAACCACAAGGTTGTTCAATTTTGAAGAGAAATAACATTGGAAAATCACATATCCTTTTTCCTTGAGAATAAAAACCAGAATGCATGATTAAAATACACGCCGTTTTAAGATAACCAAGAAGGCTTCAAGAATAAACAACATTTTTTTTTAATTTTAATCATAAAAAGCAAACGATATGAAACAGAAAATCACGTTATCTTCTTAATACAGGGAAACGGCATGCCGTTACGTTGGATATATACTACAGGTTGTTGAGTTTGGAGGGTGGGGCTTTGAAATTGGAAATGACATGCCATCTTTGACGACCAAAAGGACAATAGAAATAAGTGACAAACGTCTTTTTTTCTTGCTTTGTGAAAGTTTTTATGACTTTTTAAGTCTAAAAGTTATTTCTAGAAGTATTTGAATGATCTGTTAGCAAAGTTTTAACTCTAGTATAGTTTAAAATCAAAACCATTAAGGACCCATTGTCCCAACTTTGCCTACGGCTTACAGAAGATAAGCATAAGTTGTGCTTTTTGTAGTGAAAGCTCTTTTAAAGAGTTAAAATTATTCTTCCCAAAGATTTTAGAAACAACTTTTGGACATAAAAAACCGTAAGGGTTTATTTGGCACATCATATTGTATTGTATTGCATTATATTTTCTGTATACAATATAATATAATGTAATACAATATAATATAATACAATACGGTATATCAAATATGTCCTAAATAGCTTCCAAGAAGTCACACAAATATGCCTAAGATGTAGCTTTTTAAAATGACTCTTTAAAAATGAAAAACTTTGTACCAGAGTTTGCAAAAGATAATATAAACCCCATTTTAACATTTTTATTGGGTATTAAAAATTTAAAAACCATTTTAACGCATTATAAATACTTACTAAAAATCCACAACTCTTATTTCTTTTTCTTTTTTTTCATGAGAAGCTGAACCACCTGGTCGTATTTTTTTAATTGTAAAAAGCAAAAACCATTTATTTTTGGCTAATAACAAAAAAGCCAAAACAAAAACCATAAATAGAATGTAATTAACTTGTCCTCTTTTCTGTATATGCCACGAGGAGGTCGTTTTGTTCTGAATAGAAGCGGTGGAGTAGAAAACTCCAGAAGAGAAACGACGTTGCAGAAAATATCGTTTTGTTCACAATTTTTTCACCAAGCACGATATGTTATCTTCGATTGGTGGGAAGTTGGAAACGGTAAAACATGTCGTTTTCTATAGAAACGACATCTGTTGATATAAAGAATATATTTTTTCCCTCCCTCTCATACACACACGGAGCATAAACGACAGGACATTCTATAGAACCTCATGCTTTTCCTTGACGAATAAAAATTGAACATGGGCAAAATGCTGTTTCCTTTTATAGGACCATCACGACTTAAATGTCGCTGCAGGAAGAAATTGTGCGGTCTCCTATTGAGAGGGAAACGATATGTCGTTTGTTTGGACAAGCTGGACGGAGCAAACACATCGTTTGTTCGGTGAGCCAAAATAGATTAACATGATAGACATATGTCGTGTTGTTTTCATTGACTAGAAACGACAGTGAATATAAACGGCATGTCATGCATATTTTCTTTCTTTCTTTCTTTCTTTTTTTTCATTTTGATGTTTTTTATGTTTGGGAGAAAATAATATGTCGTTTCCTTTGAAGAAGAAACGACATTTCATGGTTTAGGACTACCTGCTTTTCACTTACACAAAAACGAGGTGTCGTATCTTATACTATATTTCTTTTACATTAACAACATTAATGACAACATAAAAACGATTCATGTTGCTGTTGTTCATGATTTTTACTTTTTTTCTTTGAAGGACTTTTAAGCGTATATATGTGTGTGTGTATATATATATATATTGATTACTAGAGGGACCAACAAAGTTAAAGATGTTTTTCCTATATGGATTTTGAACTAGTGTAAAGTTAGATGCATATATATATATATATATATGACCCACATATTTCATGTGCAGTACTATAGTACATGTGGATTTGCATTTTCCAATGATTTTTGGATTGTTTGGCATATTAATTAATTTGAACAAAAAATAGTGTAAAGTTTTAATACGTTAGAATGTAAAATAAAAGGCAGTTATAATATAAAATTCTTTCACATACTATAATATTCGAACAAAATTTTAGTTCAAAACAATGCGCAAACATCCTATTCATTCGCAAAGCAAAGAGCAAGGCATTGAGCTACCAAAACAGAAAAGCCGCATCAAGACTTCAGAAAAGAAGCTTTAACTGCCCCACAGAAAAAAAAAAATATAAGCAAGCTTTAAATTATGAAGGTACTAAATAACTTCCTACCAAATCGGCCTTTAAGAGACTGAAAAAACAAGTGGAAAAGATGACATAAAGAAACTGGACAGGGCAGCTCAAAATATACACTAAAACATGGATTTCACACGTTATTATTTAATATGCGTGCACATAATTACAAATTGGTCTAGGTGGGGGAAAGTAATAATTAGCTCTCCACATCTCCAGCTAGCAATTCTATGTCGGGCAGACTTCTTGTTATCTTTCGGTAGATGCAGATCATATGTCGCGTATAGCTTTTATTTCTATGAATGTCCTGCATATGCATGTATTTGACGAGTTTTTTTGTGGTTAATGTTTTTAAGCATTAATTATTGATCAAATTATATTTTAAAAATAAGTCTTAGAAGGCTAACCTGAGAGGGTTCAGTCTGGGCCTCTCATAAAGGGTGGGCGCTATAAGAGGTTTGGACGTCTTGTTTGGCCAAATATTAATGCTTTTATACAAAATAAGAGAAAATTACATATAATGTCATATTTTTTTAAAAAAAACATGCTTATTTACGTCACATTTAAAAAAGTTATACCACATTATTATTTATAATACTAGTCTCAATTATGTCACATTTAAAATGTGTAGCAGTTATGAAAAATAAATTTCAAAATATGACATATATAAAAATTTCTCAATAAACAAACACATGTTTTATAATTATAATTAATGGCATGATATTTTATAATCCCTTAAAAAAATTAATCACGTTCTAATTTAGATCATATAGTTAAAATAAGAATAGGCATCAATAGATAAATATTGAAGTAACTATTAAAACACACTTATACATATACATGTCTATATGTATGTTACGTATACGGACGACAAAATTAATTGGCGCCGAATTTAACATTCTTTGTGCTTTTCTTCCTTGTGATGTGAAGTATCTTCTAATTATTTGTCGTTTTATTTATTTTCGGTGAAATTCTGCCCCACTAAAGGTTCTCTAGGTCGTTCTCATACAGCAAAGTCGGCTGAAATATTAATAAAGCAAAGCAATTGGCTTCTTTTTCATTTTTGGTGTACAAATTTCTACTCGATCCATAGCGGCGTGGTGGGGTTTGGTCCACTCAATGAACAATAAGCCTTGAGTTTTCTTTATATCCCAAAGGATATGGAAGGGATCTAGGTCGAGTTTGACTTTGTAATTTCTTCTTTTCTTTTCTTTTTTTTTTTTACAAATATTTCTTTTTCCAATTTAAATGACACCGTTATAGGCGGCTAGCTTTTTCTCTCACCAAACACCTTTAATTTTGCATTGCTTATTTAAAAAAAATAATAATGGAGTGGTTGCTAGGTAGAGGTACATAGGTGAATTAACGGTCAATGTTTTTAATTAAATTATTGACTTATTGCCCTATGGACTTATCTCTTCTTAATTAAGACGTGACATTTTGATTACAAATTACCAGCCATATTTCAAGGTGTCCAAAGCTAGTGATTGATAAATAAAAAAAAATCCATTTCTTCAAAAAAAATATGTATATTATTTACGTATAAAGTAATATCTAGATAAGATTTATTGAAATGACTCAAGACAATAATAAGCTAGAGTGAAAAGAAAGTGAGAGAGAGAGTGTACAGTGAAAGTCAGCCAACTAATAAAGCCCTTTGATACCAACAGTATAGTCCACAACAATAATGCAACATACATGTTATTGCACATTTATTCATCTTTATCTGCTATGTATCGCTTTGGACAGATATATACGCAATCTGAATGTCATTCTTTCTTCATCATCTCCTTTTATTATATTTTCATTTTTCCTTGTGGAAAAAAAGACAAGAAACAAAGATGGCTTTTGTGGAGATCAGATTTTATTTTATTTTATTTTTTTACTGAAAAGTCCTTGGAAATATTTGTGTCCATATCCTTATATACCTTTTGCTTTCCGAAAAGGGAAGGGAAAAAATGGTTTTACATGTGAAAAAAATTAGTTGTAGTGCATTTCCAGCAAAAAAGGAAAAAGATATTGGTGTTAAATGAATCGGCGCAATAAATAACATGACATTTGGCAAATAAATAAATAAATAAATACTAAAAACTAAAAACTTTAGAAATCATCGAAAGAAACGACACACTACACCCCACGTGGTCTTCAATGATTGGCTGGCCGAGCGAATAAATAAATATTTAATCTCCTCAGACAAACCAAAAAGAAAAGGAATTTTATTATTTTTTAACAAATCAAAAAATGAGTACTTATTACTAGATAGTGGAAGGTTTATTCTTGGGCATCAAACATGCACTCCGCAATTCAACTCTAGACAGCGACACATTTCATTTCTCATCAACATCAAGCAAATATTGCAACTTACATGAGCATCGATCATTGCTGGCAGATGCAAATAAATAATTAATTCTTTCGCTAAAATAATAAAAAAAGAGTCAACTTCTCCTACTAATAATGCCCTCCACACACATGTGTTTGCTCCAGGTTTTATTTTTATTTTTATTGTTTCTGCTAGTTAAGTGTCTTATGTCCACCTCAAGTTTCAACCCAGTTAAAATAATAATAGAAACCATGCACTTAATTCATTTTTAATTTTAATCCACTTAGGATACTAATACAAGTTTTATTTCTTTCGCAAAGTTTCATATATACAATCACAAGAGATTGTGTTATTATTGTATATGACTTGTCTTCACGAAATAATAATAATAACAATAATAACAACTAAATAAAAATAAAAACGTGAACTTCTCTTATAATTAATAATAATGCTCTTTATACAATGATATCTAATACTTATAGTTAACTACTAACCCTTAAATCATTTGTAATATTAATCCACCTTGGATGCTAATACAAGTTTTTATTTTAACAAACTTTCATACATCGACAAGCAAATTGTTATATTATCATCATTACCCTGTACAACTTGTCTTTCATTCTCATACATATATATATATATATATAGAGAGAGAGAGGAGAGAGAGAGAACCGCGTACAACTTTGCAAGTAACGTCTCTAAATTAAGCTGAAAGAGAGAGAGAGACTTTGTACTTTCTAGAAAGAGAGAGAGGGAGAGTTTTTAGAAAGAGAAAGCGCTTAGAAGCTGCATGCGGGAGCAAAGATGATGAAAACCTCTCAAACAAAACAAAACTCATCATCTTCATCAATCATCAAGTACTTCCTCATCTCTCTAATCCTCTGCCTCCCTCTCTTCCTCTTCCTCGTCACCCTCCAGCCCGGCCCAAGCCGCCGGCCCACCACCGCCGGCCCAAAAACTCCTATCAAGTTCAACGGCGGCGATCTCAGAATCCGGCCTGGATACAAATCCTACGAGGCTTACGTCCAACGACAGCTCAACAAGACTCTCAACCCAAAGCTGAGGGAGATTTGGACGACGAGGGATTGGGAGCGCAAAATCAAGGTGTTTTCTAGATTCTTCCAAGAGATAAAGAACCAGAGCCTGCTTTTTGACAATTCCAAGGCGCTCTGCATCGGGGCGCGAGTCGGCCAGGAGGTCGAGGCGCTGCGGCGGATCGGCGTGGTGGACTCGGTCGGGATCGATCTGGTTCCGTATCCGCCGTTGGTTCTCGAGGCAGACTTCCATCGCCAGCCGTTCGACGAAGCGACCTTCGATTTCGAGTTCTCCAACGTGTTCGACCACGCTCTTTACCCGGAGAAGTTCGTGTCGGAGATCGAACGGACGCTGAGGCCTGGTGGCGTCTGCGTTCTACACGTGGCGCTATCGCGACGGGCGGATAAGTACTCGGCGAATGATCTGTACAGCGCCGAGCCGTTGGTGAGGATGTTCGTGAGGTCCGACTTGGTTCACGTAAGGAAGATTGACGGGTTCGGTTTGGACACCGAGGTCGTTTTCCGGAAACGACAATGATTACGATGTCGTTTTTCTTCCACTTGTGTAATTTTTTTATTCATTTATTTTGCTCTTTTTTTCTCTATCCTTTTTTTTTATAATATTTTTTTGGGTTGATAAATTCACAATTCACATGGGTTGGCAAAGGTTCAGGCTCATCGTGCCGTCTTCATCTGGCATGTATGTAATGTGTTAGACCTTCAGAGTATTTTTTATTATTATTATTTTAATATATGGACGGATATAATTTCACATGGATGTTTGGTAGATAGGTTAAGAGCCTATTGGGCATGTAAATACCTTTATGAATAAAACTCTTATATATTATAATAATAATAAAAAAAATTATTATAATATAAAGTTTTTATATATTATCATAAAAAAATTTTTAACTAACTGTTTTAACCAGATAACACTTTATGTATGGATACTTCAAGAAGGATTTCAACTTTGGCATATTCTTGTTTAAAAAAGTACTTTATTGCTGTAAGGACAAGAAATTAATAAATATGGGAATTATTGTGCATTACTAAAGAAATAAAAAAATGATAATAATATCCAAAGGAGCCTTTTGTAGATTATGCAAAGTAATTAAATAAGGAAAAGAAAGCGTTTTTAAGCAATATCAACGTTAAGAAAGAGGAGTAGAGGATAAAGGAATTTGTTGGGTCTTTAACAGACAAAGTGATAATCTTGCGTTGATTACAGCAAATGCTAATTATGTCCCGTGACTTTGGACCTAAGATTAATAAAATGGAAATAAAAACAATAGTAAAAATGACATTGATTGGCCCAAGATAAAAAGAGATTCTGAATTCCCAAGCGGAAAGTTTGGTAGTGGAGTAAAACTAGCAAATTGTAACCCGTTTACAAAGAGAGAGAGAGAGAGAGAGAGAGGAAAAAAAAAAAAAAAAGAGCACCCGCCCTCTAGAGATAAATGTGAAAACATCTACAAGAGACCAAAAAAAAAAGGGAAAAACAGAAGGGTGACCTAATTCATAAGTGACTATTCAACGGGCAAGCTATCTGGAACAAATTCAACAGGCTGGCATTCACCTTCCAGTTGTAATTGAGATGCTGTTAGTTTGGCCTTCTTGTACCTGCTTGAGCTTTTAAGGATGCCATCAAAGGTCATGTTCTTTGCGCTTGAAGAGCTGCCCCAAAAGTAAAGAAATTAAAGACTCAGATGCTTAAACATGGAAAAGTCTAAAAGAAAATAAATGTAGAAAGAGAAACCTATTTCACTTGCATTGTCCAACTGTCAGATATCGATATCATTATAAAATGGTGTGTTTCTTAGAATTTACCATGGTTTTATGTGCTTCTCCCACCACTTTTTGATCTGTACGCTGTAGAAGATCCTGTAACATTTTTTTTTCCAATTCAATTAGCAACAATAACATACAAGAATAATTAGAAAACCATATGGTGCAATGCGCCAACGTGGCTACAATTAGCATGACAGACTGTGAAAGTTACCTTTTCGCGGCGAGTGAAATTTGCATCGCTCCCCGTCTAAGTGGTCGGTGGACTGCAAGTCATCCGAAGGTGTTCTAATGCTGGCATCTAAATTATCCACCCTTCTTCATATTCATCTTCAGAACTCTCACCACTATCATCATCCTTGAAAATTGTTCCTGGTGTAGCCATCAGCTTCTTACTGGGTTCCGTGCTGCTCGTAATCTTACTATTTTCCTTATAAGCAGGTTTTGCATTCGCCGCACGGTTGCTATCCACACCTAGTTGATGCTTGCTACTAGCTGCATTTTTACTAATCATGTTCTTTGAACTTTCCATGGGAGAATTTGAGACAGAAGCCAAGCCAGCATCTTTCTCCGAAGAAATGTTTGTCCCAGAAACACCGACAGCATTTTGCATCTTAGTTTCCTTCGGTGTTGAATTTAACTTATCAGAGACAGTAGTTGGCGAAGCTTTAGCCTCATCCCTAGAAGCTTTTGGCAACTTCTTCTTAGGCTGAACTGCAGATTCATCAGGATTATCCTTTGATAAAAACCCTTGAAGAGGATTGTTACTAGATTTTCCAACTAGATGTTTCCTTTCAATCCCTTGTTTCTTAGTTGACTTCAATCAATTCTGAGCATCAGATGATATTAGATGTGAATGTTCGTTAGGCTCTTCGATGTTCTTGGATTTTGACATGTTGTCTGCTTTATTTGTTCCAATCTTCTTGCAACGAGAATTCCTCTAGACGATACACTGCTAGGCAAAGGTTTTTCAAATTTTCAATGTTAACTTTGTCGCCCGCTCCAGAAATTTCAGTTTCTCTTAGCTTTATCACTGGGTTTAACTTCACCAGCATTGCCTTTGTTTTTATGGTCAATTGAATTTGATTGTACATTGGAAGACTTATCTAATACAGGATTCGATTGAGCAGCTTGAGCAGGGACGACTTCCTTCTGAACTCCAACACTCTCAGATAACATTCCTTCTTCATTTAAACGATCATCGACAGCTGCTTTACTCGACTTGCCTTTGTTCTCTGAATTAGGTGGAGCAACCACCTGGTGGTGCTGAAATTTGATGAACTATGCTTCCATCTTCCGACCGAAAATCAGGGAGGTTCTTTACTGATGACTTTTGTTTCTTTTTAGGTTTCCTTCTGACTTGCCCTTCCACAGTTTCTGCATTTTCCTGATATTCTGTGGTTTTTGTTGCATGTTTTTCACCTCGTTTCCAGTGACATCATCATTTTCCTTTGCCATAAGAATACTTTCTGCATTCGATCTCAATTCTTCATTCCCATTTGTCTGAGACAAATTACTTTCTTCATTCCTAACCATGTGGCTAAGAAGTTCGCCATGATTAACTCCTAGAGGTTTAGCAGAAACGTTGGCCTTAGACCCTTCAACGTCTTCCCTATCTAATGAGCTCACATCTGGTACAACCAAGTCCTTTTTCTGTTTTTTACTCGAGTCTTTAGGGTCTACAGTCCCATTTTCGTCCAACAAATCAGCAGTGGCCTTTGGATCTTTTGTTTTTACCTCTGTTTTTTCTGGCATAAGCGAATCAAGCTTTTTCAACTGCATTTTGAGAGAAATTTTTCCTTTTGTCAGTGCTCCTTGCTTTTCTGCTATTTCAGCCTGACCACTGTTAACACTCTCTTGCCTAGAGACCCCAGTATCCATCGGTAGATCATCATGCTTTTCCATTTCAACAGGATTATGATCCTTTTACATTTCCCACTTTGCTTGTTACAGCTGTTGCTTCCTCTTCAGGTGCATCACCTTCGAGTCCAATATCTGAAAGAAAAAATCAATTGAGAGATGTATTCCATTAGAGTTGTTATATTTCTAAGAAATAAAGCAATCAATGACAACACTTCAACAATATATTTGTTCCTCATTATCAATATGCCATATACTATACAGGGCTCACCTGCTGAGGGCACATATTCTCCAGTATCTCGAATAGGAGGCGGCGCTGAGTTTGTTGGCCATTGATGCTGGGCTGAGAACTCCCCGCAGAGATTATAGACAGAGAGAGTGAGGGATTTTTGAGTTAGTACGTAGAAATGGCCGTAGGCCTCTTCAGCGATTTCAGCGGCTTTAGGTTGTTGGTAAATTTGGAATTTATAGCAATACACGACTCCCGCTCCTGTTGTCCAGAGGCTGTTGATCCTTGGGCCTTGGCCCAATGACATTTCATTGAGTAGTTTTGTTGGCCCCATGGGCCCATTGTTTTGGATGTGTAAGTGTTGAGATTTTTATGTCCAGTCCCACGTTATTGAGCACTTTTATCACTTACAAAAAAAATTTTTATTCTATGTATTGCTTATAAGAACGAATACAAGAGGAAAATTATCAAAGAAACAAGTGGCTCGTAGCATTTTTTTAAGATTTTTTTTTCATGTAGCATGTTTCAATGTATAGGCTAAAAAAATGGCATATTTGTAAAGCTTGCTATTGTGTTTGAGTTTTTTTTTTAGAATTTTTATAAATACTATACATGTTCATTTGTGACATAATTTAACATGTAAAATGAATGATAGTGTAACATAAACTTTTTAAGTCTGACATAAATAAGCACAACTTTTAAAACTATGGCATCATATATAATTTTCTCTATTTTTTAAGATTTACTTTTTATAAATGTCACACATATTCATTTGTGGTACAACTTAACATGTAATATGAATGATAGTATAGCAGAAACTTTTCTAAATATAATATAAATAAACACAACTTTTAAAATTATGGCATAACATGTAATTTTCTCTTTTCATAAATAGTGTATTTTAAAAACTTATTTTTAATTTAAGTGTGATAAAACTTAAACATGTAATGTGAGTAGTAATATGATGCAACTTTTTTAAGAATGTTATAAATAGACATATATTTTTTTAAAAGTACGGCATAGCATATAACTTTCTCCTTTTTTGTCGGAAAAATAAGTAAATACTTTTTTTGTAAATGAAATAAAAATAAATGAATTTTCTTTTAGAAAATTTAGTGAATACTAGTAAATTTTGTATTTGATGCAACGATCAAATTTGGTAAGTTCAGGATTTCCTTATAAATAATTGATTTTTATGATTAAATTTGGTAAATCCGAAATTGAAGTGATGCTCAAATTTGGAATATATATTTTTTGAAATATTAGGTGACACGTCATAAATTTTATTTGTAATTTATGCTACAACTTTTTTGTGTTACATATTTATGTCGCTTGGTTAACTTTGACTAGTTTATTTACCTAGCTCAAATTAAAAGTACTAATATTTGTGACATAAAGCTATATATTGAGGTATTTCTCTAACATTCTTTAAAATTTATCGGAGGCAGAGAGATTGGCTGTACACTCACGACACAAACGTACAAAAACTTTGAATTAGCCAAGACACAAGAGTTTAAAAAAAAAAGAAAATGAAGGGAAGGAAAAAAAATAAAATAAAATAAAATAAAAGCAGAAGTGTAACATGGAGTATGCCAATTGCCATGGATGAAGGGAAGTCTTGTTTATTGACTCTCTTTTGGCAATAAAACGGTAACCACAGAAGATATATGGACGAGTGTAGTCACGGACCATGCGGTAATTCGACACTCACTTCAAACTCGAGGCTCCAAGTTCAAATCTCTAACTCAAGTTAAAAGTTCAAATAATATTTACACCAACAAAAAGAAATTTTTTTTTGGTAAATTACCAAGGATAAGAAGTCGACAAATTGCAGGAGGTACAAGTGTGTATGATCTCTAAAGAGGCTGCTGTGTTAGAATGGCTCTGTAAATGAACCTCGAGGGTGTCAAGTTTTAGTTTCATAGTGCACCATATTTCTAGTCCTTGGCGCAGATGCAGAATGTAGATAACCACTTTAAAATATTTTTGCCCGTCCGTTTACTGCAGAAATTAAAATTAAAAGGAAATAAACCAACGGATGCATTATCAGCATTACAATCAGCGTCCTGAAAAACCCACAACAGAAACAGCTTTCCCTAACCAACCTCTCAAAGTACACATTTTAAGTTACAACGACGTCGTAAACTCTTATCCTTACGCTCGATGGTCATCTCTGCCAACTAGATAACCATAGCAGATGTGAATCCTTTCTATTCCTTTTTCTGGGAGTCTTTCGACTGTCCCCTCTTTCTGATTCCGAGGCAAAACTGCAGACGCCAGGCATCGACTACTGATTCTGGCAATGTGTAAATCAAACCCCAGAGAAGGGAATGAGGCCAGTAAGGCGTGCAACGAGGTTCATAGCCTATCCAGCGCAGACCTGCTCGTGCGTAGCCGTCTGTTGATGGAACAAAGAAGGAAGATCGCTTAATTGATGCCATCTTTGTTGCCACGTACAAAGGAACCTGAAAAAGGAACTCCTCAGTTGGGGATGTTAACACAAGTCTAATCATATCTAGTGGCAATCTTTCCGTTGCTTTTCGTATGCACCAAACTATAAAAGAATAACACACAAAACTATGCTACAAATGGCATGGTATAGGAAACAAAACAATTTTGATACAAATCTATGAAACATCGGCAGCTTTTCTTGACGAAGCACTGGACTTAAATTGCTAAATGACATAAAATCAACATTGTACAACACCACAACTCACATGGATTCCACAAGCATGTAGAGCCAATGTGGGACCCGCCTCATGGCCCTGCAGGGCACCGCTGATGCCCAACAGGACTTCTCTTCTAAATCACAATCAGAAACTTGGACAAGGTTGGTTCATAGTAAATCAACAAGTCAGATAAGTCATAAGCGAGTCAGCTATTGCAAAGCACTTTATACAAGTAATTTCTTTTTTTAAGCTATCTACTGTTGACGTGTGTATTCAATAACTTGACATCTCAACCTTAGTAAGATTCTTTCAAAATTCCATGTTGAGGCAAGGTCAATATTCTAATGAGAAAATAAGGCTCTGATATGAAGTGATTTTAGATCATGTAAACATGTTGGAATATAAAATTAGCTTGGTTGATCAGCGGATCACTCATTCATATTAGCCACCCAATATTAAGCTACTATTTTGTTTTCAGAAAAAGAACTCTCTTTTCATATATCCTTTTGCAAAAACAAGGGTTTAGAACATAAATGCAAAGATTCAAATCAATTAGGTGCTATGAATTATGATGGCTCAAAAAGAATGTCAAACAGTTATGAAACAAATCTAATATTGGACTTTTATTCTTCATAATTCTTCTCAAAACTCATAACCCAACAAAAGGAATCGCAGGAAGTTGCCAAACTTGACAACTAGAAGGAAAACAAAACAGAAAAGTTTTTATCTTGCAGAATCCTATTGAAATGAAATACGATCTAAAGAGCAAAAACAGTACCTGACACTGCACATCTATGCCACTTTTCTTGTACTCAACGTAGAGACATCTCGAGAACTGATCAATATATCTGAATCAAAGATGAACCCCAAAAATGAATCTCAGAAAAAAATAATAATAATAATAACAGCAAAAAAAAAAAAAAATCTTACGCTTTAGTGGCGGCATAAACAGCATAAAGAGGATCAGAAGGAATAACAATGGCGGCACCAGAGCCAATATTAACAATGGCGCCCCTCTTCCTCTGAAGCATCCCGAGAAGAACAGCCTGAGTGACCTTGGTAGTGCCTTCGACATTAATCTTAATCAAGTTCTTCAGAAGCTCCTCGTCCACTTCATGGAAGAATCTCCCATACGGATAAGAAATTCCAACGTTGTTGATCAAGACCCCAACATCCAAACCTTCGATGGCCTCCTTAATCCTCTTGATCCCCTCGTCGAGGTCTCCGCTGAAGTCGACGACGACGGTCTTTATCGTTATATTGTTCTTGTTGTTCCCAAACTTGGCCTGAATCTCGTCCGAAACGACTTTCAGTTTCGAAGGGTTTCGACCCACGAGGACCAAGTTAAGGCCTTTCCGAGCCAATTGGAAAGCGAAGCCCTTACCGATGCCGTCTGTGGGACCCGTGACGAGAGCCCAGGAGCCGTACTTCTTGAGGTTCTTGGGAGGTCTGAGGAAATTGACGTAGACCCATTTGAGGAAAGCCAGAAAGCATTTGAGGATTGACAAGAAACCGAAGAAGAAGAGGAGGACCACCCAGAAAGGCTGGGATTTCAGAGTGTTCAAGAAATTGAGCTCCATGGATGAGGTGAAAAAGGAAATGGGTTTTTCTTTCTTGGTGATTTCAACGAGGAGAAAGGCGGAGTTATCGAGGAGAAGAGAATAGAAGGGGGTGAGTTAGTTAATGGAGAGTGCTGGGCGCGGTTGGGATTTATAAGAGTGTGGAGAGAAGAAAGGGTGGGTGAAGTAGATGAGCGGAAAACCAACGCAATTAACTAACAGCGACGCAAATGAATGAGTGGGGAGTGCAGTAATGATTCTCTTTATCAAGATTCAAGACACACAAAATAAAAAAAATAAAAAAATAAAGACCAAAGACTGTTTTTTTCCCTCCGTCGCCGCAGCCAACGGTGCAGGCAGGGGCTCTTTTTTTCTCCATTTGCTTGGTTTAAGATTTTATTTTATTTTTTCTCTCTTCTTTTTTTTTTTTTTTTTTGAATTTGGGGGTGGGGAAATTCTCACTTTATAGTGAAGCTTGAGTGTAAAATTATTGTTAAAGTTTGCCTATAACCATTAGATTAATAATTATAATAAAAGTTTAAACATGGAATAAACCACTATATGTTTGGATGTATCAATTTAAACTGTTATTTTTGTCGTAGAAAATGAAAGTTTTTGATTGTGGAAAATTATTGAAAATGGTTAAAGTTTAAGAGGGATCAAATTCTCAAAGATAATTGTTTGGTGCGTTTTACAGTTATGAGTTTACATAACCTTTCTTCCTCATCTATATTCTCCACACAATATAATTCCTATACTGCTTAATTTTAAACAGTCTAATTTCTATGTTGTTTAACTTTAAGCAGTCTAATTCTTATACTATATTACTTTTACGGTATAATTTCTATACAGCATAACTTTATCAGTGTAATTTCTTGCACTGCATTACTTTATCAATTAATATCAGTATAATCCTTATATTGTATTATTCTAGTATTATATAGTTTTTCATATTTTTTATACAGTATTTTTTTTAAACTATATTTTTGTCCTAACATTTGTTGTAATACATTTTGAAACAGTTCAGCTTTCTAGCTAATTTTCATATCCTTCATTTCTTATATAAGATCATGGCATCATTTTTACCCTTAAAAATCTCATTTTTATTTTTGTGAAATTTATCATAAAAATTGGATTAAAACAATAATCCTTATGACATATATAGCTTAACATAATCATTAAATTATTGCATCTATAATGCACTAGAAATGCTCGAGCATCACAAGATCATTATTGCTCATCAGCACAGGTGTCAAGATTGGTTGAACGTTCCTCTTTTTTGACCCAGTCTATAGGTATATGAACTCTGCTAAAGAGGATTCCGACATACAAAATGGAAGGTCCAACAAAGTCGGGTTTGCTTGATATCTTTGGACTAGGCCAGACCTTAACATTTCGTTGTAAGGTTAATAGAACATGTGGCCCTTTTTTATTTGTGGAGTTAAAATATGTCTACAGTTTGTGAATATTCTTTATATGTCTTAATGCATATGTATAAAGACATTAATGACCTAATAATGATATTGTTAGTTTTACTTTATTTTTTAGAATAATTAAAATATACATATATAAGATTTTAAACAAAATATGATATCATTTTATAAAAAAAATCCTGGAATTAGGCTGTTTGTTATTTAAATTCAAATTATTATTCAAAATAACGATTTTAAAATTCCCTCAACTAAAAGATAGATTTTTTTTATAGAATCATGATGTTACTGACAAATTGGAGTTAGAATATCGTAATTAAATTAATGATATAGTATTTATTAAGTCTTTTGCTGTGCCTTACAGGTTATATAATCAATATATCATAAAGTTAATAGTACATAATGATATTCATTTTTTAATACTTCAAGTGGTAATAACATTTTCTTTTTTTGGTGATAGGTAATTAAATTAATAAAATAGTATTTATTAAGTCTTTTTGTGTGTCTTATACGTTATATAATTGATATATTATTAAGTTAATGATACATAATGATAATGATATTTAATGACATTTATTTTTTAAGACTGTAAGTAATAATGATACTTGCTATTTAGGGTGTGTTAATATTATTGATTGGTAATATAAATATTATTGATTGGTAATATAAACAATATTACATTAAGTTAATGATATTCATTTTTTATTGCTTGTAGTATTATTTTTTTTGAAATTCTATTGGAAGTAATTTAATGACATAGATGATTTTTTGTTGTTGTTTAAGTTATTGCAATTAATTAAGTATATCTATATTTCTCTAATATAATTTTTTAAAAACTCAATGATAAGAAAAATAAGGAGATTTGTCAAAAAATAAAAATAAATACATGATCAAGTCTATTTAGCGGGTATTTTTAGATTCTCAATATACGTAGTTTAAAAAAGTGACATATAAGTGATATTTGTAAAATAAAGACAAATTTTAATTTACTTCTTAAAAAAATGGTCACATTGTGTAATTTTTACTTCTTTGTAAACTTCTCAAATTTCTCATATACAACCCAAGGAATATGGGCTTGGTCTTTGCAAATAACTAGCCCAAATTTGGTGGATTTGGGTTGCCTAAGTGGACCTCCCAAGGAAAGTGGAGAAAAGATTCCTTCATTGGTAAGAATTAATGAGACATGCCGTTCTTTTCTATTTGTAAAGTTAATATATGTATTTAGTTTATAAATATGCTTTATATGTCCTAATGCTTACATATAAAGACATTAATGACCTTAATAATAATATTGTTAGTTTTAATTTATTTTTTAGAATAATGATAATATACATAGTTAAGATTTTAAACGGATTATGATATCATTTATTTAAACAAATCCCTAGAATTATAGTGTTTATTGTTTAAATTCAAATTGGTATCCAAAACACTGATTTTAAAATTTCCAAAGCTAAAAGATGGAATTTTTTTACCGACAAATTGGAATCACGATTCTACAGACAAATTGAAATTAGAGTGTTGTAATTAAATTAATAATATAATATTTATTAAGTTATTGATATATAATAACATTCTTTTTTTAAGACTTTAAGTGATAATGATATTTTTTTATATTAATTAAATTAATGATATAGTATTATTTAGTTTTTTTGTGTGTCATATAAATTATATAATTGATATATCATAAGTTAATGATATGTAATGACAATGATACGTAATTACATTCATTGTAAGACTTCAAGTAACAATGATGCTTTCTATTTAGGTTGTGCTAACATTATAGATTGATAATATAGACAATATTTCATTAAGTTAATGATATTTATTTTTTATTGCCTCTTTTTTTTTTTTTTTGGAAATTATATTGTAAGTAGTTTGATGACACTGTTTTTTTTTTTTTTGTTTAAGTTACATTATAATTAATTAACTATATCTATATTTTTCTAATATCATTTTTTTTCAGCGACTCAATTATGAAAAGAATAAAAAGATTTGTTAAAAAAATTAAATACATGATAAAGTCTACTTAAAGGGTATTTTTTGATTCTCAATACATACAATTCAAAAAAGAGACATACATATGATATTTGTAAAACAAAGATAGATTTTAATTCATTTCTTAAAAAATGGTCACATTGCGTAATTTTTACCCTTGGTAATGACATTTTCCCCAACCGTATCCTCACATTCCTTCTCCTGAAATTCATTTTGGAGGTATTTGGTATGCAATAATCTTGAGGGTGAGAATTGCAGATGCTTATGTTTAGTACAATAATTATGATTTTTTTATTCTTGAAAAACTCAACTCTATGGGATTTACTTTACCTCATTTTGAGGTAATTTAAATCCTACCCAACAATGTGATATTCATATTCTTAGAAATCTTAAGACCATGAAAATCTTACATTTTCTTCAATGATAATGGTAAGTAAATGATATAAAATAATATAAAAACTATATAATATTTATAATATTATTATTTAATGTCAATATTAATATAAAATAATAATATATTATAAAGAATTATATTTTTATTATTATTTATATTCATATTCATATCCATATATTATATATTATTTATCATAAAAAAATGTATTATATATTATATATAATATTTTAGCATAATTATATTATTATTAAAATAATAATTTAATAATAAATATAATAATAACATTAACAATAATGATAAAATATATATAATATATTACATATACAATATTTAAGTAATATACTATTATTAATTAATACTAGTATATAAAATATATATAAATACTATGATA